>JAOYND010236099.1:0-13438 GCA_025802135.1 Lagerstroemia fauriei
CCATTAATCATCTTCCTCGTGGCACGTCCAACTCGGCTTGTTCGGGTCCGGACACGTTCCATCAAATTGTAGCAACATTTCCTCAATCATTTAAACCTATTTACACTTACCAAGAAGCGGAGATCACGACTGTGCAATGAAAGGGCCGGTCACGCTATTTTTTTTTTCCCAATTTCACTTGCAGCTTGTTGTTGTTGTGATAGGATGATTTGGAAAGATAGTAAAATTTCTTATTTTTTGGTAAAAAATTTTGAAGGAATTTGGAGGGTGTTGGATTATATGTCATTGTGAGCGGACTATTGGCGAAGTAGGCGATTTGGGCCTAGAGGGGACTGCTGGGCTTGCGGGCTCATATCGTGAAGGGACTACCAGAGACGGGTCCGGGATTATGTCAGTAGTCACCGTGTGATCATGCGCTCATATATTATGCTATTGTTACTGAGCCTTATAAGATATGGAGTCCGCTTCGATCCAAAAACCCAAGCTATCAGGTGGTAGTACCCAGTTATCTTATAAACTAATTATAATAGTCTTATATTACCGATGTGGGATCTAACAGCTCCTCTCACACACAGTATATTAAGGGGTTTAACCAACTCTAATACCATGTTGAATTTTGTGAGTTGTGAGCTCATTGTTGGTGAAGCAACGACTGGGCCCGGAGAGGATTATCGGGTTTGTAGGTTAAGTCGTGAAGGGACTATCAGAGACGGGTCTGGATTTACATCAGTGGTTATCATGTGATCAAACGCTCACATGTTATGTTATTGATAATGGGCCGTATAAGACACTGAACCTGTTTCCACCCAAAAGCCTAAGCTATTAGGTGATGATACCCAGTTATCTTATAAGACTCATTTGCAAGAATCGATAAACATATAGGACTCCCGGTGTCATTTTCTCTATTAAAAAGGATAAATGATTAAATTAACTTATTATTCCATTATAATCCCTCTCTAAACTAATCATAATATTCAAAAAGTATCCCTTAAAATCTATCACCTTCCCTCCCCTCCAAAGTCCTTCAAATCCTACCCTCCTAATTTTTTGATTCAATCAAAGTAATATGTGTATTGAAACTCGAACAATAATTAATTTAAACTAGTTCCTCAATTTCTTACCCATATTTTATCTAAATTTTGCTAGAATTTACTCAATAATTACCTTATCGAGTAGATTCCTATAGGATTCAAGCTTACACATTACCCAACAAACCCCTGCCCTCAGCTGAGCTATTAAGATAAAAAGATAAATATTCCAACTACAAAATGATTGAAGTACCCTTTTCTTATTTAATTTGCCATGTTAAGTCAATTGTTTGCCTTATATAAAAGTCTCCTAATAAATGTGACCCGTTTGCTTAAAAACGGAATAGATGGTTACATAAGGGAGCTAAGTGTCCTACTGACAATAGTTAAAATTAGGATATTCAAAAAAATCATAGGTCGATGACGATATTACTGCATGAAATTTCAAGGCCGAACCTAATTAAGTGATTAAATTTTAATCTACGCATTTCAATTTGGTAAACCAAATAGGATTCTAATAGATTGGAGGGCCCTCCCCACTTCCATAGAAGATTGTTGCTGTTGAATGGAGGGATGAATTGAGACATGGTTTGGTTAAGTTCACATGTGAGTTTACTTTACATGTATGCTTTTGACCTATTAATTTTCATTTTTATGTGGTTGCGATTGGTCTCATTGTCTTCTTCCCATAGCTTTTCTTTTAGAATTTTATACTATATTTCACATTTATGGTAATTTGTGGAGAATATTCTATATTAATATATGAAAGCGCCTGAGAGTTTTGGTATCATTTTCGGTTTTTCAAACCGTTCTTTATTTATTTATAATTTAATTTTAATATCTATTTATCAAGAAAAATAAGGATGTAATGGTAAATTAATTAATATGTAACTACAAACTATTTTCTATTATTACTTTCCCTCTCTTATTTCACATAATTTTTTCCCAACTATCTCTCTTCACTAGATTTATAATATATAAATCATTCTATTTTTCTTAAATTTAACACTTAATTTCTTATTTGAAATTCGATGTGCCATGACTAATCCCAGTTCTAGCGGGTAGGGTCCACTAAGCGGTAAAACTCTCCCGAGGTGGATTTTTTACATTTGTAAGACTCAACCCCCGAAATGCTGCTTAAGGAAAAGAGGCGTCTTACCACTTCAACCAATCCACTTTGGTGTAAGGTAAAACTTTTTTAAAAAGAAATTGGTTTCAATGTAACGAATATCATTCTTAATTTTGAATGAAAAGATAAGGTATTCTATTCTCGTTAATGGACGACCAGGGGCAGTGGTCTAATGGTCTAAAGCTCTCTCTAATGCGGTTTAATAAGGTCAAGATCACATATTCGAATTTGGCTCTACGTAATAGTGTTAGAAGAGGCCCTTGAACTTGTGCATTGACGGACACGAGCTTCTTAAACTATACTAAACTTTTAGTGGTGTTATGTTGATGTAGCTAGTGCTTAGTACCGTTTGGCCAGTTCGTCTGATATGTTTGTGATTAAACAAGAAAGCCCCAAACATTATATAATGGAGTGGTTGGGTTGTCATTACTACTATCAACCTTTTTGCTGAAAAACTATTGTTGTTATTAGAACCTTTGTATCCATTTTTCCTCCTTAATAAAGAAAAAACTTAAAAGTGTAAAGAAAGTGCATATCTTCTAAACAAGAAAAAATAGCTATGCACCTTAGAAATTGTTATTGTACGAGTGAGTGACAAGCTTCTCACATAGTAAGGTCTTAAGCTTGAAATCTAATCTTACTCAAGCTCCTCCTCAAGCTAGCAAATTCATTTGTTTTGATCATCATATCACCCCTAATAGACAAGATCAGAATAAGAGTGATTCTTGGTAATATATTTCTTGCAATATTCTTTATGTATATTATGTTACCTTTGTTGTTCATTGTACAATTCTATATACTACAATGTAATATGACCCTTATTGTATTGGTGAGGAAATTCTCTCATTCACTTAATCAAATTCTCTAATCCTGTCATGGTATCAGAGCCACCATTCGGTAATTTTTCTGAACACTTCATCCTTGCCATGTTTCTACCTTCTCTCATCTCCAAACCTTTCCCAAGCCTCGACACTCAAACACTCCATAAACCATCCTTTCTTGCTATGAACTTATCCGAAAATATATGTTTTAGCTCGTTGCTATCCTCACCTCTATTTTTCACTGATCTATCATGGCCAAGAACTTTTCTGAAACCTCTGTTCCTACCTCTTTCCCCACTGTTATGGTGAAATTGACTGGCTGGTATTACCTGTTTTGGAAAGGAATCATGAGTCCCCTCCTCGCCAAAAATTTATGGCCTTCTCAATTATGTAGAAGGAAAAATTGCTACTCCTATAGAAATAAAAAACTGACAGTAGCGACCGTGTCCTTTCGAATCCCGACTATCGACTGTGGGTCTCACATGATAAATTCATCCTGACCTGCTTGATGCTATCAATGACATAAGAAGTTGGCAATAATCTTCTAGGGGCCAAAACATTTCATAAAGCTTGGACAATGCTCGACATGCTCTTCGACTCTCAGACAGCGGTCAAAGAAGACTTCCTCGAATAGCAATTGCGTGACCTGTGAATGGGATCATTAGCCATGGTCGATATTCACTCGGTAAAACAGATAGCAACTTTTTTTGCTCAACTTGAAAAAAAAAAAAAACAATGGCATAGATAAACCAATGTATTGTCACCGAACTGGGTACCGATTGATTAGGAGCCCCTCGTCCTTGCCCTCTTGCCGTTGTTGGCCACCATGAGTACCGATGAACTCTTTGCGTTGCTACTGAATAACAAAGCTCATAGGTCCATTATGTCGAGGCTTCGACTATCGGACTTTATGATCTAGACTGGTTCATGGATTTTGGAGCAACTCACCGTATGACTTCGAATCTTGCCTACCTCGGACCATGTTTCATGGGTGGTTGTAATCCTCTACTTGTTCTTCTAGTTCTTCTACACATTTTTCAACCCGTCATTTATACTTACACAATATCTTATATTCACCACATATTTCAAAGAATCTCATATCTATTTCTCAATCCTAATCATTTTCCTGTTAAGGATCTTCACACTTGCCAGGAACTGCTATGCGGCCCCGTTAAAGATGGATTGTACTGCCTCACGTCAAGAGACAGACTTGGTGCTCGCCCTCAAGCTCTTGTCTCTACAGCAGACTCTAGTATTCTGTGGCACCTTCGCTTAGGTCATCCGTCATTTTCTATTGTTTGTCGTGCTTTACCTTCTTCTATTTCTTTGAATAAAGTAATGTTGATCATGTTTGCTCGGCCTGTCAACTAGGCAAAATTGTCAACTGTTCTTTTCCACCCACAATGAATAAAAGCAACAATTTATTTGAACTTATCCATGCAGATGTTTGAGGTTCCTGCTACTGTACTTTCTCATTCGGGTCATAGATAATACATTCATTTCCTTGATAATTATAGTACATTCTCATGGTATTATAGCTTAAAATCTCGATATGATATATTGAGAGTATTTCGGGCATTTTGTTTCAAATTAAAAATCTCTTTGGCTAGAAAATTAAATATTTTTAATCTGATGGGGCCAAAGAATTTCTCTCACATGATTTTCAGCTTGAATTACAAAGTAATGGCATATTCCATAGAATATCTTGCCTCCACGTTCCACAACAAAATGGCTCTACTGAACGTAAATACCATCACATAATGGATATTGGTTTGACGCTGCTACATCATGCCTCTCTACCTTCTAAATCCTGGATTATGCCTTTAAAATGGTTGTTTATATCGTCAAGCATCTGTCCACTAAGTCTCTCGATTTCCAGACCCATTTGAGCTTGTCTATGGCCATAACCCTGATCATCTTAACTTATATGAGTTTTTGAATGTTTGTGTTTAATAGAATTAGAATAGGAATGAAAGAAATTGGAAGAAAACCCACACAGAATCAGTATTGGGGTGAGTATAAATATGTAGAGGAGTTATACATTTGGTTACAGATATTAACAGAGAATCAACTAAAGATTATATTAACTACTATATTGTTGACTATATCTGACTTGTTGACCGACTCTATCTATTACTCCCTGCAAGATCAATGGGAGATGTCGAACATTGAGCTTGGAGCGAATGTCAGAGAAGCGTGCCGTGGAAAGGCCCTCTGTAAAGATATCGGCAAGTTGAGTTGTAGATCCAATAAATTGAATGTCAAGTTGCTTCTGAAGGACATGTTCACTGACAAAGTGATAGTCGATCTCTATGTGTTTGGTTCTTGCATGAAAAACAGGGTTGGCAGTTAGATAAATAGCCAAAAGATTGTCGCACCATAGTATGGGTGATTGCTACAGAGGAAGACAAAGCTCTTGAATCCAAATCAATTTCGCTGTAGCATTTGCTAAGTTTTTGTACTCAGTTTCAGTACTTGACCGAGCCGCTGTGCTTTGGTTCTTGGAGCTCCATGAAATAATGTTTGGACCCAAATATATAGCAAAGCCACTAATAGAACGTCGATAATCTGGATTGCCTGCCGAGTCTGCGTCAGAAAACCCGTGAGTGTAGATAAAGACCCTCTGAATAACCAAGCCACAATTAATGGTGCCTTTTAGATAGTAGAATACACTTGGCGGCAGACCAATGAACTAGTAAATATGTTGTACAAACATATGCTATATCCGGTCGTGTCAAGGTGAGGCATTGGAGAGAGCAAATTACACAACGATAGAGAGAGGGTTCATCAAATGGATCACCATTAGTTAGAGAGAGATGAGCTCCTGCTGAAGTCGAAGAAGGCGTGGGTTTGCAATCCAACATGGAACTTCAAGTTAGAATATCATGAATGTACTTGGTCTACGTCAAAACAAGGCCATCGATACCAAGAAAATGCTCAAAACTCCTCAAACATTGATGTGCGTCATTGTGGATCTTTTTGAGCTTGCAAGAAAGATCTGGGCTCCTAAACAACCAAAGAGACCTAAAGAGCATTGGGATGTCTAGTTCGAAGGAACCGATGAGGTAGAAGTGCACCATCTTGGGACCAAGTAATCATCGAATGTGGCTGTGATGGGATAATATTAGCAGCAGAAGTAGTAGAAGAAGAGTTTCGAACCATAGGAGCTACTATAGTGTCAACAATTGTAGTCTGAATCTCATGAGAACCTGTCTCTGGTGAGGCAACTTGTCATGGTGATAGAATAGAAGAATGTATAGGTAAAGTAAAGGATGGAGATGTCGCAGAACATGGACTTGAAGGAGTCATCGGGGTGCCAGAAGATGGGTGCCTAAGTGTAAGCAAAGAGGAGTGATTCGAGGAAGAAGGAGAGGATGTTTCATCGAAAGAAATTGTCCTAGTGACAAAGAGACGACCAGAAACTAGATCAAAACACCGATAACCATGAAAGTTGTGAGGGTATCCAAGGAAGATGCAAGGTCGAGACCGGATATCAAGCTTATGATTCCTGTAAGGATGTACGTACGGAAAACAATGACAACCAAAAACTAGAAGAAAAATGTCTAGTGGATGACCATGCAAGACTTGAAATAGGAAAAGAAATGGGAAGGCGATTAATGAGAAAGACAACAGTTTCAAATGCAAAATCCCTAAATTTAGGGGGCAAATGAGAATGAGCTAGAAGAGGAAGGCCCATGTCAACAATATGTTAGTGTTTACGTTTAGCCGACCCGTTCTGCTGTGTTGTATGAGTGCATGAGATATGATGGTCTTTTTGGAATTCATGAGAGAGAAATTTTTTAGTGCCATCAGACCGAAGGGTTTTAATTTTTCGGTCAAAGTAATTTTCGACTTGAAGCTGAAACAAATGAAAAATTTTAGAAATATTGGCCCTAGATTTCATCATAAACAACCACGAAAATTTACTGTAGTCATTGAGAAAATGAATGTAATGTAAATACCCAGTGTGATAGGAGATAGGTGCAGGACCCCATATATCTGTATGAATCAATGTCAAAGGAATTGAACTTTTATTAAATGTGAAAGGAAAAGGAGACTGACGACTTTTGCCAAGTTGGCATGCGCACATAAATGAGAACCATGATAATGACTAACTGAAATGGACAAAGACGACAATGCACAATGTACAATGGGAAATGCAGGATGATCAAGACGCTGATGCTAAAGAGAACCAGAAGCAGAGGTGGTGTGGAACGCACATGGTGATGATGCACTCTTGGATATGGACGGTAGGTAGGACAACCCATCCTTAAGTCGACCCTGAAGGAACTCCCAGTGTGTGTGATAGTCCTTCACGATAAAAAAATTAGGATGAAGTTCAAAGAAGTAACAGTCGTCTCATATGAATTGAGGAACTGAAATTAAATTTTTAGAAATATGTTGAGCACATAAGACATTATGTAAATGAAAAGAACGATTTAGAGCCAGAAGAGAAGTGGATCCAGAAGAGACGACTGGTAAACCTAAACCATTACCCGTCAAAAGTTGCTCGGGACTAGATAGGTCTTCTCAAATATTGAGATTTGAGAAATCCACAGTAACATGATGAGTAGCCCCAAAATCGATATACCATTCAAGATCCTGTATACCTGATGAGCCTCCTCCTTGAGCGAAATTAACTTGCGGAGTCAAAAAAGTCTGTTGCAAAAGGGCACATATCATTGCAGTATGATTGGTGTTAAAACAAAGCTGGAAGGTGGGCAAAAACGAGTAATGGATTGATCTTTGTCGACCTGGAAATGGCCCATGTCTAAAATGAGTAGGCTGCTGAGAATAGCCCTGCCCAGTACGTTGCTGGCGAGCTGGACTAGCACCAGAATAAGGCTCGATCTTGTGTTGCCGAAATGGGCCGCGAGCTGGAGAACCGTTGTAGGGCCAGGAGTAGGAGCCCGACTTATGGTCCACGTGTGCTAAGCCCGGACTTGACCAGGACTATCGTCCTCTTTCGTGGGACAAGAGCTGATTGAAGGAATTAGGGATTGTTGCTCTCCCTATTCCATGTCCGCAAGCATCACCACCACTGCAGCCAGAGAAGCCACGACCACGGGAGGAGCCACGAGCAAAGTTGATCGACGGAGGTTGTTCCAATACTCCAACACCTAATGCCAGTGAGTCTCTAGCCTGATGAAAATGCCTCCGTGCTTCCTATTGGAGCAACATGGCAGATAGATTGTAAATACACATGGTAGGTAGCGTGGGTGCGAGAGAAAGTATCAATGGCCCTTACTCCTCTCCGAGACCTGAGAGGATGCGATGATTAATTTCTGCGACAGATTGTGGGTGACCAATAAGAGCGAATTGCTGACTCAATTGCATTATTTGTTTCAGGTACTTAGCCATCAAGAGGCTGCCCTTATGGAGATCATACTATTGTTGATCGATGAAGTCAAACCGGGACATCTTTTCTGTATCGAAGCGATTTGCCAACTTCGCTCATGCCTCACGAGCAGAGGTGACCCCACCAAATGGACACCTACTTCTGCATCAACACCTATGTGAATACAGGTAAGGGCAAATTGATCACGAATAATCCCCTATTTGTACTATGGATTGACCACTTTGTGAGATTGATCTCATCTGTCACTGTTGACTTCTCAGGTGGAGCCGAGATGCTACCATCAACATAGTCGAGCAGGTCGCATGCTTTGAGCAGTGGGGTCATGATATTCCTCCAAAGATAGTGGCTGTTGTTATTCGATTTTGTTGCAACTGTGGGAAGATTGTTCGGTAAAGAGTATCTAGAATTGGAGGCCATGTTGAACAAGGGATAGTTACTGGTAGAAAAGGAAAAGGGTGCACAGCTGCTTATTGTGTAGGTTAGGAACGTAGAGATTGGGGAAGAAAAACTTAGGTTTTCACTTAAATGCTCTAATACCATAATAGAATTAGAATAGGAATGAAAGAAATTGGAAGAAACCACACAGAATCAGTATGTGGGGTGTGTATATTTATAGAGGAGTTATACATTCAGTTGCAGATATTAACAGAGAATCAACTGGAAATTACATTAACTACTATATTGTTGACTATATCCGACTTGTTGACCGACTCTATCTATTAGTGTTTTACATACCTTCATTTTTACTCTCATCACAAACTTGAACCTCGTTCTCATCCTTGCGTCTTTCTTGATTATCTTTCGAATTAACACGGATATAGATATCTTGATCCTACCTCTAGGCAACTCTTCATCTGCCCTAATGTTGTCTTCGATGAACAATCATTTCCATACAACCCTCCACGATCTATCTTGGTGGGCAACCAATCATCTGCATCCGGCTTGAGCATTCTACTGGTACTTCCTCTTTCTTGATCCCACTTCAAGTTCTCCTCTTCCTATACCACCATCACTGCATAGTTCAGTTGATCATTATGCACTACCCAACACGTCTCATCTTACTTCTACTGCTCCAGCACCCACAACACAGTCTCTAAGTTCATCAAGTCTTGTAGAAGGTGCTTTTGTTTCACAGTTGACTCATCTGATGGTAACATGATCTCTTGATGGTTCTCTACCTCCTTGATGCTTTACTATTTCAAGATATCCTATTGTATTTCATGTCTCAACTGATCTTTAGGAGCCGATGTCTTTTTCAAATGCCCAACTATATTCCCATTGGTAGGATGCGATGAAGTCAAGCGGAAAGCTAATGGATCTCCTGACATATATAAAGCACAGCTCGTTGCCAAAGGATTTAATTAGCGTGAACGAATTGATTACGCTGAAACCTTCGCTCCAGTCATAAAACCAATGACCATACGTACTATACTCTCTATTGTTGTCTCTCTAAGTTAGCTCAATTGGCAGTTGGATCTCAAGAATGCGTTTCTCTATGGTCATCTACAAGAGGAGGTCAATATGCAAAAACCTCTAGGTTTTATTGATCCATTACAACCACATCATATTTGTCGACTGCATCATTCACTTTATGGACTTAAGTAAGCCCCTAGAACCTGGTTTCAACATCTTAGCAACTTTCTCCTGGATTTTGGCTTTGTTGGCTCTCAAGCGGACTATTTCCCTATTTATATTACAGAATATGTCATATCACATTTTCCTCCTTGTACATGTTGATGATATCATCTTGATAGGAACACCGGGTGCTTCCTTCAATACAGTCTTGACTACTTTTAATCGAAAATTTACCATGAAGGATCTCGTTCCGCTTCACTTCTTTCTTGGAAAGAAGCAAACTTTGACTCTATTGGTCTGTGTCTTACTCAAAGCAAGTGTATATATAATCTACTTGTACGTACATCCATGCTTGAGTCGAAGCCCATTCGCTCTCCAGTCTCCGTAGGCTCCAAATTGTCTGCTCTCGATGGGGACCCATTTGACGATCCTTCCTTGTATTGAAGTGTTGTTGGTAGTGTTCAATATCTATCTCTCACACATCTTGATGTAGCTTATATCGTCAATCAATTCTGCCAGTTTATGCATTCTCCCTCCACGATACACTAGCTCATTGTCAAATGGATCTTGCGCTACCTTAAGGGTACCATTAATTGTGGACTTCATTTGCATCTTGCTTCCACGTTTTCTCTGCATGGTTTTTCCGATGCTGATTGGGTAGGAGATCTGAATGATCATCGTTCTATCAGTGGATTCATCATTTATTTAGGCCCAAACTCAATCTCTTAGAGCTCTAAGAAGCAGCGCACAATTGCCAAATCAAGTACAAAATCTGAATACAAGAGCCTTGCTAAGATAACTTCAGAAATGATCTGGCTACGGTTTCTCATGCTGAAGCTGAGTATACTCCTCCAACATGTTCCAACCCTTTGGTGTGATAATATGTCTACAATTTATATTATTGTCAACCCAGTCTTTCATGATCGCACTAAGCACATCGAAATTAATTATCACTTCATTCGTGAACAATTCATACAAAACCTCTTGCATATACAATTCATCAATTCTAATGAACAACTGGCCGATGTGCTCACCAAGGGCCTACCTTCATCTTGTTTACTGATTGTGAGGCCCAAGTTCAATGTGGTACCTATAATGAGAGTGATTGTGAGTGATATACTTCTTGTAACATTCCTCCTATATATTATGTTACCTTTATTGTTCATTGTACAATTCTATATATTACAATGAAATATAGCTCTCACTGTATTGGTGAGGAAATTCTCTCATTCACTGAATCACATTCTCTAATCTTTTTAACCCCGAACAATGACAACAGTGGCGTCAATCCCACCGCCCATGTCGATATCGGAAACACGTACATGTCAATTGTTGACGATAAATTCACTGTGTCGCGAAAACCGCAAGACACTGTGGACTGGTAACGGGGGGAAAGCGACGGGCACTTCCATTTTTGGTTAAAAGGGGACAAGGTCAGTTTTCAAATTGTGAGGATGGGGTCATCGTCCTTTTGATGATTCGACAGAGAGACCACCAAGCAAATCTCAACATCATATGATCCCAAATCTCTTGTTCCTGTCTTGCTTTTTCCCTCTTCCAAGGATCCCATGCGATCACTTTCATCCCAGCATGACCACAATTCGATGGATTCGCTGCACATCGTTTGCAGCCGTCTGAACGGAATTCTAACCTATTGTTGCGGAGAATTAAATTATATATTGAAAAGATAATAAAATGTATCTTCATATATAAAATGAGTTGAGCTTTAAAATTTTTTCACCAAATCTCAACAACTGATCTCGAGTTAGATATTTTTTTTCATATTCGAGCGATAAGGACAGCTGACCGCGAAGCAGATTCCTCTTCCTCTATATTATGTTACCTTTATTGTACATATTCGAGTAATAATTAATACAAGTCGGGCCTTTTATTCCGTATTTATTTCACTTACTATGGGTTCCACACTCGGGTTCATTAACAACCACAAGTTGAGTATTTTTCTTGTCTCGGGCTTGTAGGCCACGAGTTTCACACTTGGGTCTAGCGAACACAATTGCTTTAATACAATGTAAATTTTTCACTTGATCCTATAAAAGATTTAGGTCATATCCTCCTAAAAGTTTAAGGTATTATATAGTAATACACATATCTATTATAAATGATATTTCAATTTATTATTCTTCTGACAAGGGATTGAGTTCTCAACAATTACCTATAAATTTAGACTTTTGGATGGATACGAGACCAATCTCTCAGATGCTCGATGAAAAATCTTACATAATATCAAAGTCTATTACCGTGTAGGTTCACATCATGTTAGGTCCGAGCGTAAAACTCGTGATTAGTAAAACCAGAGTTCGGAAGAAAAATGTCTAGCTCAAGGCCAGTAAATTAAGTTTGGAGGAGAAAACCCAACTCGTTTAAATTCGTTAGTCCAAGAAAGCATGCCTGGTGATCATTTATCCCTCTCATTCGGTACAGAAGTTAAAATTTTTTGGTGGATATGTGTCCGACCTCTTACGTTTCCGAGCGTACAGCCATCATCCCTCTATTCGAGACAATACTCGTTTAAATTTTGGTTTTCGAAATGAACATTAGTCGGGCTCCAGACAGAAACATGAACGAATATCCATCCATAGTTTCATTGCGTGGACTGAGAAGCCCACATTTTCTGTGCATTATAATTGGGCTTTGATGGCGAAAGTCAATAATCTATATTTATAGACTAAAGGAGAGTACCAAAGGGAAGTGACTGTGGCGAGTATGAACCCTTTCTCTACTCTCATGAGATAACTATCTTTTTTTCCCCTAATCAGGGGCTCTCCAATGGTCACACGTCATCACCCTTTGCTACAGCCAACTTTTATTTTCTTTCCTTTTTCCAGCGAAAGAGAGAAAAGGACTCAACTGCTCTGCTGCTTTCCCTCTTCTTTATGTTTTACCGTGCAAAGAGATTTGATAAAATCTTCTGCAAAACTCCTTTCCCTTTCTTTCTCATTTTACCGTGCTAAGAAATCTGATGAAATCTATTTGGTACCGACTGAATCTGATGAAATCTTTGTTTCAGCAGAATGTCCTTCACCTATTATCGTCTGATTTTGCATACCTCCTCGCCCTCCTCCACGAGATCGGCCATGTCTCTCTCTTGCCCTCACGCTCGATAGTATGCAAGCGCCGCATCGTTCCCGGCTCCTCTTCTTGATCGACCGGTTTTGCAGTCAGACTTCACTTCTGGTGTTGGGTTGCAGAGCTGTTCTGGTTTGTTTGTCTCTCATTATGTCCATTTGTTTTTCTCCCGAACCTAGCATGTCCTGGCCTGGAATTTTAGTGTTTTTTGACTGTAGATCAGGGGCTGCCGCTCTGTTCCTTGCCTCTCAACCAGATCGACTACACTCTCTTCATCGCTAGGAAGGGAGTGGAGCTTTCCTTGCTCATGGCCAGCCCATCCTGTTAGATCCTGTCACACTGGAGAAGAAATAGATCATCTGTCTCTGTAGGAGGTGGGGCTGGCAGTATTTTAGGGGCGGTTTTCACCTCAATCAACTTGGAATCTGTGAAAGAAGGT
>JAOYND010236196.1:0-13433 GCA_025802135.1 Lagerstroemia fauriei
GTCAAATTTGGAGTTTATTGTACCTTGTCATGTTCTTCTGTTTTGGCAAAATAAAAAATTCCAAGTGGGATCTTGATTATCTTAGGGCATATATAATCATTATTAAGAAGTTTCTTATAAGAACATTGTGGCATTAGGTGAAAAATGGGACCATTTTCATAGAGAAATTCTTAGGCGATCCTACATCGCCACGTGACATGAGGAAGCACCAATCAAAATGTGATAAATGAGCAAATTTGTGTTAATCATCCGAGCAGTTGTCATAATTAACACTAATCAAAACAATTTAATTGGTTCTTCCTCACCACGTCATCGTGAGATAGGACCATCTAAGATTTTTTTTTCTTTTCACATGGATAGCTGGAAATTCATGAGCTTTCCAAATCAAGTAATAAATTATAAATTATATCATTATCTAATAAAATTAATCTTTTAGAGTAAATGGAAATTCTACTACGGTAGCAAGGCAGTTTCGAGCCACCGTATACATGTATTCTCCAATTTAACAAATGTCATGCCAGTGATGGATTTAGGGGGTGCGGAGGGATCACCCCCAAACTCAATAAAACTTGTAAAATTTTATACAAAATTTATTGATTTTATTTATACTTTTTGCTATATAATGTTATTTCGACTTCCAAAATCTATGTTTTAACTCTTTCCTCAGTTTCGCTCCATTTGCTCAATTTTTTGGATTTGTCCCCATGCCATGCAATGGATCTCCATAATTAATGCAGAAATATTAACCAATAAATAATAAATCATGCCATTATTTAATAAGATTATTTTTTAAGAGCAAATGGTTATATTAACATTAAATTCGTTTATTTGGCATATGAAAATTCGGTTCTAATAGTCTAATTTTCTCTTAATAAGAGCCACATCTATTTCACAACTCATGGATCGCTTATGAGATTTTATAACGATAAAGGAGGTTAGTGGGTTTAATAGAATATCAGGGAAATATCAAATAAAGAAATATGGATAGTTTTATTAGTGAAAATAAAAAAAAATAGAACATCTTAATCTTAGATTACTCGTAATGTCATTCCATCAAATCCCCTTTCTCGGAGCATGGGAATTTTTTTGCCTCTATTCTTCCAGCTCATTCATTAAATTTATCATCATAAATTTATTATTTTTCTTAATTTAATTGTTCCTAGAACTAAAGTCTTTGTGTCAATAGATAGTTTTAAAAATAGATAATTTAAAAAAATGAAAAAAAAGACACCTAGAAGAAGGTGTGTTCCAACATCATAGAATAGGTAGAAGAAGGAGATAAAAGATTACGAAGGTTGAACAATGTTTGCCAACTACACAGCAATTCGTGATTTGAAGTGAAATGACTTGCGGAAATTAAATTATAGCCATGTGTTGTGCTGATCATTTCTGTGTCCACAATACAAAATCACTGTCCTAGAAGTGGAATAGCTTGTATAAAATTCAGGGACGGAATCCAAAAAATCTGTAGAGTTGGGCGAAAAGTAATGAAATAGAAATATGAAAAATTTAGAGGGAAATAAGGTAATTAATTAAAAACAATAAAAATAAGTTAAATAAATCTATATAAATATTACAGATATTCTCAAGTTTAGAGGAACGATCGCTCCACGCACTCCCTAAATTCATTCAAAGTTAAATAAGCATCTGATTTAAATTATAGCTATGTGATGTTTATTTCTTTGTCGAGGGTAATAGCCTTAACTATAATTTATATATAAAAAAAACGCTATCTGTAGAGTAATAGTAAAGAGTCTGGGAAAATTTACCAGTTTAGTTGCTGAACTGTTAAGTAGATAAAAAATAATAATTGAGCCATTAGATTTTGATCTTTAATTTAGCGTCAGTGAATTAAATTGTTGATTTAGCGTCAGCGAATTAAATCGTTAAATAGTTCAATGACTGAACTATATGAACTTCAAATGCAGGCACTGACATAGGTCAATCATTTGTCGTTTCAGACTCTCTCGATAAGAATGGAATCTCAAAATCCGACGATATTTATTCTATCTTATAATAATGTGACGCGAGAAAATTATCAAGCAAATTATGTTAAATGATAAACTGAGAGTTAATCACCTAAGTATTTATTACAATTATTACTTGATTAAAATAATTTTACTAATAAATTACTCACCATATATTTGCAAAGATCATTTTAAAATTTTCCTCGCTACTTTTTTGAATAAACCTAACTCGAACATCTTTTTCATTCTCTCAATGAGTCAAGGTTTTGCTTTTTTAGTGGAAAAAGAAAAGGGGGTAATGGAAAATGTGGCAAAATAATAGAATATTCTGAAGTCTTCCACCACCCCACTAATGAATGATTCATGTGATGTGAATAGAAAACCAAGTCATTTTAAAATCTCACCCAAAATTAAATTCGAATTTCTCTGTAATATTATTTGAAATTTTCTAGTATACTTTATTGTGATTTTTTTTAATTGAAGTATACTTTATCGTAATTGACCTATCAATAAGTGAACCGGGTTAACTCCCTTGGGCCAGCAGCGGTGTGGCAAGGTTGGGCGCCTGAATTGGGAACACTCCCCAAGTTCAGGAGTTCGACTCCCACCCTGCGTAAAACCCTTGGGAGCCACCGGCACGTGCGGGAGCACGGACTTACCTGCCCTGTGGGATTGCCGGGTTGCCATTGGGCCAGGGAGACTAGTCGGGACCCATACCCCTGAATACTCCACGAATAAAAAAAAAAAAGGTGAACCGGGTCATGAATCAAGCTTGATAGACCCCTCAAAGTATTTCTAAGAAATTCTCGATAACGACAGTTACATCAGAATTATCAATATTTGGTATGGGAGTTTGGATATAGGATGAAGTATCTCAGTCAAATCATGATTTTCGACCGAGTCCATTCTTGCTTGAGAGAATTTTACCATAATTTTTAACATTCTTATCTCTTAAATTTCTCCGACATTTTTCTCATTTCCAACATTCTATATATCACTATAACTTGTGGGATATGCAGGTTACCTCTGGTATCCTTTATTTAAATTTCACCCATTCCGATTTTGCTTCAATTCACATATCGATCCGAAGAAGAAAATAATGTACGTGGCACGGTTCGTCGGAAAAACATAAATACGTAATCATCCTTGTATCTACACGGACCATCCGGTATGATTTTACCCGCAATTTACATCATAAATTTTCTTCCCCCTCGTATAGTTCATGTACATACGAGGGATGACTATGATAACAGTATCAAACTTTTGGTCCCACGGATCTTGCCTTGTGGGCCCATTATATCGTGGCCACCCTCTTCGTAATTATATAATAATTAATTAATACTAAATAAATATTTGTTTTATCCTAATGTTAGTGATAAAGTATTGGATCATCATTAGCTCAGGAGGTGCTAAGTTGGGTATGCGCTGTGTGGTGGACGAAGGGCAGTACCTTTTGGACCACTTTTGTGGTAATTTAATTAATATTTTTATCCTAAAATTAAAGTTTAGATAATATAATTTTCTACTAAAATGGATAGCTAAATTATGCCCACTTTTTTTAATGAATGAATTAAATTAGGCACAGTTGATTAGTAAAGAAGAGGTTTTATAACTATGGTGTAAATAAAAAACGGAAACCAAAAATCCAAAAAAATAATCCAACTTGAATCGAAAAATCAAATTTACAGGTCCTGGGATAAATTAAAGGTAATTTTTAATGTAGAAAAAATTGGACTGAAAAATTCGAGTCCTAACCTGGAAAAGCTAGTGGGCGAGAGGCTGACTCGAAAATTATGTTAAGTATAATATTTTATGTAACAATCTATCTTATTATTAGATTTGACAATAAAAATAACATATTTGATCTTTTTAATCTTAAATCTTGATTCATATTTATATTTTTGATCTTATTAATACACTAAAATATTTATAATTAGTATATTTTATTTATTATAATGAATTTTATTTTATTTTATTTGTATTTAATTTATTATTATATTTAAAATTAGGGATTGAAAAAATCGCCTAAAAAAACTGAAACCGAAGTGGTCAGTTTTCATGCCCCTAAACAGTTCTCGGCACAGTTTTTAACTTGAAAAAAATGGACCGGAAAAAAGTTGAGGTCAGACAATTTAGATAAAAAATCATATGACCAAACCTGTTTACATCCCTAATTATATCACACTAACCATGGTCGATTGAGATAATTTAATAGATATTATCTTAAGTACGCTCTCGAGTTCAAAACTTATGTATAGAAAAAATTTGTGATCAAGAAAGCTTTACCTTTCAGTTAAATTGATCTTGCTGGAATTTGAACTATCGATATTTTTTGTATTTCTAAATATTTAGCGGCACCTAAGTAAAGAAAGCCTCGTAAGATGATGTGACATTTTTCTGTTATCATATCAAACAATTATTGGACGAGTTTACAAATGATATGGCGTGCTCGACTCATGTAAGAATCTCTGCGATCGGCATTAAGCTGATGATAGAAGGGAGAAAGTCTCATGCTAATCCGTTGAGAACTTCTCGTGACCAGAAAATCTCTTTTCTTAGTTGGACATTTCCCATGACGTAAAAAAATTGAACAACATACTAATATTGGTTGGTCAAGACATTTCGATATTTCTTTCCCTTATAAAAAGTCTTGGTTCAACTCCAGTGAATACATCAAGTACATGTCTTGAAAATTTTTACCAATCACTAAACTAATTTGGCTTGAATTTAAACTTGCCACGTTTATTAGATTTTTCATATTGATGTATATAATTACTAAAATTAAGTTATTTTAATTTTTTTATAAAAATAAAAAATAAAATTATAAATAACTAAATTTTATTAATTTTTATTATATAAAAATAATCATATGATAACACCATTGCATGCGATATTCTGTCCATTGCTAATCCTGCTCTAGATAGGGAAAGCCATCTAGAGTCTTCTCCTGAAGAGATGGTAGAAGTTCCCGAGATAAGAGATCCGTCCACCATGCTATGAGATGTTTATTTATATCACAAAAGTCCAAAAAAGTGAATTAAAAAGGACAGATTTGAGCTCAAATGTCAAATTGGTCTGACAATCGTGCAGTCAGGCAACTGTTCCTCTGCACTTGGAGGACATTGCATGGGAAATTTTACATATTTTTTTTTTTATTTTTTACAGATTTTCAATATATAATTCCCAAGAGGTAAGGCTGTTCATGATACGGTTCGGTTCGAAAAATTATTTCGAACCGAATAGAATCACATTTTGAATTTAGTTCGGTTCGGTGGTATGGAGGTCGAATCGTAATCATTTGAGAAAGGAAAAATCGAATTGTCTAAAATAGGTTCGGACAATTCAGTTAACCGATTAATCAGTTTTTATGTAAAAAAATAAAGATCACTATATAAAATACAATCGGCTCAGTTCGGTTTGGAACTAACCGAACCAAACCGCAATAAAACTAATTGAAATGCACAATTTATTTTAAAATTGTATATTTTGATTTTATTTAATTATTAATTAGAAAACGATTTGGTTCGGTTAACCGTAATTAACTGAAACAATTATATCAAGTAATTAACCGAACATCTTCTCAAAAAACCGAAACCGTTAACGAACCGGTTTGAACGATTTAATTATTTTTAGTTAGGTTCGATTCA
The DNA here is from genome assembly GCA_025802135.1 of Lagerstroemia fauriei. Taxonomy (NCBI): domain Eukaryota; kingdom Viridiplantae; phylum Streptophyta; class Magnoliopsida; order Myrtales; family Lythraceae; genus Lagerstroemia; species Lagerstroemia fauriei. Next base: position 5,615 of record JAOYND010236196.1, read on the forward strand.
GTTCAGCAGTTAGATTCAGTTTTTTTGAACAGCCCTACCGAGAGGTATGTTAAATATTAATGCTCGAATCGAGCAATGAACGGGGGAATAAATATTAGCATGTAATTGTCTCGGAAAAAAATTGTTATAATTCGGCATTCGAATCAGAAAACTAAAGTAACGTGAAAATAGATATTCAATGCGTAATAAATAAAAAAAATTAAAAATTAAGAAAAACTATGTCAAAGTGTGACAGATAACAAGGAAATAACAATCCATAAAATAGCAAAAAAATGCTAATTCTGGTCCTTTAGAAATATTAATATATTTATTATAACAATTATCGTGTAATGCGCGGTAGAATTTATGCAGTGAATAGAAAGATGGTGTAGAAAGTGAATTTTTATCCCTACTGTTTATATGATGTTTTACACGTTAAATTCGTTTATTCATTTTATTTTTATAGATAATCTTTAACTTTTAAAGAAACTATTAATTTTTCATATAAAATTGAGTGCATGAAGCATAAATTATATGGACAGTTAAATTTTAAATTCGTTCAGGAGCGTTCAATTCAAGTATTGTTATTTGTTAGATTAGGGAAGATATTAAGACCATAGGAAAAGCTTCAACCATAGCCAAAATTTCTCCGATTATAGTTAAAATACAAAACTGAAATATTAAAAAGTTAAAATTGAACGTAAAATTTGATAAATACATGTGAAATTATTGTAGAGTTGGATATAAATTTAAAAATTCAACATGTTTTCTACATGAAAATTTTAACAAAGATAATACAAATTTTTAATTTATTTGATCTCATATTATAATAAATTTTACCAATCAAACACACGCCGAATCTAACATGAAAATTTATGAAGCGGAGGGTTTTTTTTTCGGTGTATATCACTTGGTATTCAAAAATTCAATCAGTCTTACTAATGCATGCCCGGGTTTTGCCTTTTGCGTACCTATCAAGAGGCAAAACTCACCCACATGAATTTTCTATATTCTAAAAACTCAAGCTTGATATCTCATTTAAGGAAAAAAATGTGTTGAACCATCTCGATCACCAACTTATAAGGAAGACCTTCCTTGAAACCTTATTTAAGTAGAAGACTTTACTTATGTGACATCTCCATACTATACTCGTAAAATTTTATATATTATATATAACAAGACACAGATCCGTATTAGTGTTACGAACAGAAAGAAAATAAAAAATAAATAAATGTGAAATATTGAGATTAGACAGTATAATTAGATTATTTATTTATAATTCATTACAATTTAATTTATTTAAAATTCGTTAACTAGCAGAGCATTCTCAGTTTTTATCAGTATATTATGTTAATTTTATCTTTTCAATTTTAAAATTATATGACATATTTTTTTTGTTAAAATTGTAAATATTGAGTGATATAGAGTGACATGCGAAAATCTGAACAGTTAATGAAAGATTTTTATGGTTAAGATCTTATATATGTAATAAGAGAAAATGACTGTAAATTATTATTTTACCATTAATATGGAAATCAGATGCGTGTCATCAATTGTAATATGTAATTTAGATTGATTGCAAATATTGAAAACAAAAAATACACTAAACTTCTCAAACCGTTTGCATATAATAGTATCGATTGATGTATTTAGAAAATTATAATGAAAACTAGTTATATATGATTCCAAATTTCCAACGATATATATGAAGACATATGTATTTAAAATTTAATGTTTCAACCATAATAGTAAGAAATAAGTTAGAATCATTTCAATTTATTAAATCCAACATTAGATTTGGAAAATTATGACAGTTAAGTTTTCGATTATCTAATTAGCCTTGACCATAATTTTTTTCTTATAAAATTGGTATTTGACACAGCAGTTCATCTGTTCAACTGCTCTATATAGTTGGTCTGATGTATTTACATAGAATAATTGGTATTTTTTCGTCATGGCATCCGCTTGCGCTTGTTACGATCCTCTGTTGGCAAAACAATATGCGAATCGCGATACCACATCTCATGGTTTCTAATGGGTCTTTCAGATAACCAACCGGTTCTTTGGGTCTTGCCATGGGTACTAGGTTCGGATTATGATTTTCAGATACTTGCAAAGAAATATCGAATCCGTAATTCAGATTAATATCGAACCCTAGAACGATACTCAAGGCGGAGACGGTAGGAGACCAGAAAGTGAGGATACTGAGTAGAGAGGGTTGTGGTATCCGATAAATGAGCTCTTACAGTCAGTGAGTATTTACATACCTTTACATGGTTGTGTGCTGTGTGGCATGAAGGCATTCGTGGTATGGGCGTTGCACGTGACCGCATTCGTGGTCCGACGTTGATCTGTGCCAAGAGACCTGGAGTCAAGGTATGGGCACTCTGTCTAATATGATTTATGTTGGTAATCAGATACGATGATTGTCTAGGGCGTCTTATCTAGCCGGCCGGATTAGTAAGTGGTCGTCTTGGAAGACATGGAACCTAGGAATAACTGACTTCGCTGTAATCTAAAGACTTTAACTACAAAGGGTCCCTGTATGCAATGACATTGTTCTATTCTAAAAATTAAGATTTGATTTTTATATATTAAATTCTCTGTACCTTTTTATTTTCCTTTTTTTCTTTTGTATTTGTTTTTAAGATCACAAGCATTTGCTGCAACCAAGGAGAGCTAGATTCTTCTTTATTAGCAGGCCGCTGACCTGAAAAGAGTTGAACAAGAACCTATTGTAGTGGACAATAAAATGTGCACTCATACCTAATACACGAAGATATACATTATTACTGAATTATTTAACAGTTTAATCATATTAAAGAAAAAAATATTGTAAATTATAATAATTTTTGCTACTTGCTGAACAAGAAAGTCTTTTATCTAACAGGAAAGAGTCTTCTATATAACGGATATACTACGTAGTAGTAATTGTGCTGTATTACAAGCTAATAAGATTCAACTATTTTAATTTTTTTATAAAATCGTAAAAAAATAACCTTAAAAATAATCGAATCATTTTAGTTTATGACGCTACGTAAATATTATCATATGATACATTTATCATGTACAAAAGTTGCTCGCTGAGCAGGCCAAAGAATGACAAGACAACAATGTATAAGAATCTAAAAATTAAAGCAAATTTTTTTGTTATAAGTAAACGATTTATATTATTGTATCAAACTTTTGTTATCTACGCATTTTGATCGTTAAAGGATGCCAATCTTCGTACATACGGATAGATCAAAACCTTTTTTTTTTTTTAATAACCGAGATAATGGACACCTTTCGAGCTTGACTAGCAGAGATTGTGACACTTTCCTCCTCGAGACACACGTAATAACCAGCAAATCACGTATGCCAGATAAGACAGACGAACTTTTATGGGGTCGAGAATTATAAAATCTTCACTTGGGAGTCGAACTTGAGAGTTCTGAAACCTCCAAAGCCCGATCAACTGTGCTGTCTCCTTGAGGGCACGTGTAGATCTAATCTCATAGACTTGTATTTTTTTAATACTAAATGGAAACAACTATATTTTTAATTAGAGACAGAGATATCACAACCACATCGTGCTATCTTCCCATCATTTTCGAACAACTAATTTCTTAGTAGTTCCGAGAAATTAATATTATTAAATGTTGGGTGGGGAGGACGAAATAATAATTTCGGGTTTTGTTTTGGGGTCCAAATCAATTTATGGAGTTCTCGACACGACAAGGACAGATAGCGCTCCAGTAGTACTGGCAGCTAACTGGCAACCATAGATTATAATCCCAAAGCTTCCTGCAGAGGAGTTACTTTAATAATTGATATATTACGTGATAATATTTATATAATATTATAAATTAATAAAATTATTTATTTTAAATTATTTATATGATTTTAAAAATAATATATACTTATTAGGCGTTAGAATCTCTCAGTCTCAGTCACTGCAGTGAGTGACGTTGTTTCTTAGTTAGCAGACTCCCCCAGTTTTGTCTTTGTTGACCATTTCCTTTCCTCTCTCATTATATTATCATTTGGCGGATGATTCTCTTTTCAAATAAGAATTATTTTTTTTATGGAATCTGGAAAAAAAATTGTATTAAGCCAGAAATTCAATTTCAGAATTAGATAGGTTAAGTATCCAAAAATTATGAACTATATCGAAATTACTTATTACATCATAGATATTATTTTTTCTCCAAAAAATATGAATTTGTCTTTCATTTTTCTCATAAATTATGTCATTAATTTATTCTGTTAAATATTGATGTGACATGCTAATGATGCTGACATGTAAAAAGTTGCTTACCCGACATTAATAAATATATTGAAATTATTTAAAAACACATGGACTATTTAAAAATTCTCAAATCTGCCTTAGACTATTTGAAAATCTATTATACATGTAAAGCATAAAATAAAATTAGAAAATAAAAAAATTACACTTGTCAGTTGACAACATATACTACGAGACGCATTATTATCAGCTTATTTTAAAATATAGTATAATTAAAATCAAATAATTTTTATATTAGAATATTTTTGTATGAAACGCATGATTTTGTAAATAGAGAAAATATATAGAGAGAAATTAATAGAGACCCATTATGTATTTTTTTTTACATTATTGTTTTGAAAAGGAAGCATAAATTTGGATTAAACTAAATATTGCTCTTGAGATATCAATTCATTTAATCTAAAAATTTACGTTGATAAATGATAATATCAATTCGTTTTATATTCTCAAGATTTTATTTTATTTCTAATACGTGATTTTACTCTTAACTCTTGCTCTCACATGTTATTAAGGCGAACATTTTTCATTGCTCTTGAACATCTGCTCTCAACAATGGCGACGGGTCAGACATTTTTATTGTTCGAGCATAAATTCTATAATAAAATTTGACGAGATGTGAAGTCACATGATAACTTACATTGAAACCATATTAAAAAAAATTGAATAGTTCCAATTTCCAAACCTTTCATGTTTAAAGGACAATTTCAATATAATTTTAGCAAAAATTTTCTTGTTTTTTGTTAGAATTTTTAAGGAAACATGAACAAATGATCTTCTTATGTTTTTCTTTTTGTTAGATATGATCTTTATTTTTTATGTTGTAAGAGAGATTTGTGAACTTAGTAATTATAGGAGAAAAGAAAATGAAGCCATAAGATAACTTGTAAAAACCATATTTAAAATAATTTGATTTTAAATAAATGATGAATTAATTTATAAATTTAATACAAACCTTTTTTCAAATATTTTACTTTGAAATAAAATTTTTTATTGCCTTTTGACAACAAAATATTCTAAAACTATTGCAGTAGTAATGTGCTAGCTGTCAAGTTCCAATAATTTAGTCTGTTGCCATAATTTTTCTTCTCAGTATTTAAACAATTAATAATTTAGTCTCTATATGGGAGACAAAAATTATTATTATATGAAAATTGATGTATGAGAGTAATGATGATGACTAAATTATCATAATATTATAAAATTTAAGGAGAATATCAGTGATAAATTAAATTATTAATAAAATAATAGCAGTATAAAATAATAAAAATGAAAATAATAATTTATTCTTCTATTTTCATGGGAGGGATTGTTTCTACCAAAAGTAGTATGGCACATTATTATTTCCCAAAATGTTACAAATGCTTCCAAATCCATTTCCATTTTTATTAATTAGAGTTTTTGATCCTCAGAAAAACAAGAAATATGACAAATTGAGAAGGAATTGAAATTATTAATTAGTTTTCCACTGCCCGAAATCAATTATTGATTAGTGTGTAATTAAGAACTCCGACACAATATCTTCCACTGATCGCCGATTCTAGAGACTCTGACACCCTGGCCCCACTCACCCAATGATGAGACTGATGCGACGGCGTTCTTGGCTTCTCCTACCCGAGTAGATATTCAAAATTTCAATGTGATATTGAATTCGTTATGTAAAATTTTTTTAAATTTTAATACTTATAAAATTATTATTATTTTTAAAAATTAATTTTTTATATATTAAAATTTAAATAATAATTTATATAATAAACTCATTATATAATATATACAAAATTTCTTCTACTTCTACCCTCACTTCTACAACATCTTTCATTTCCTTCGATGCCCTTTTACTTTCTACTATCAGCTATATCTATCTTTTACCGGATAAAAAGGATAGTATCAATAATAATAATAATAATAATAATAATAATAATAATAATTATTATTATTATACAATTATTTGTTTAAGTAATATTCAGATTTTCTTTTTATATTCAAACGGGAACAGTTGAAAAAATGATATGTGAATAGAAAATTGAAGAAAATTAGATGGATTAAGATTTATAAAGAAGAATTGGATTGAGATAAGCTCACGAAGAGAATGATTAATCATACATTGATTTTGAAAGTGGGGCGCACTCGTTCTCGCTTCAGCTATGCGACGAGTCGTTGTATCATGAGAGATGTTCACGCATCAACACTCAATGTAGTTTGTATTTTTTATTTCTCTCAATTCGATAATTTTTATTTAACGTTACTATTTGTAACATGATTTGTAATTTGTTCCAATATTAATATACTATTTCGCTAACATGAATATACAAGACGAAATGTACGGCCAGTACCATAACACTACTAAAAGTCTAATATAATTTAAGAAATTGGTGTCTGCGAAACTCATACTCAAAGAGCCTATTCTAGTCATTTTACTAAAAGTGTGACTCGAATATGTTATCTTAACATCATCAAACCATATACGAATAAATTCCGGACCATTATACCACAACTTGATGGTTTCTCTCCGCTGTATCTATCTACAATTGGCTTAGGACTTTTTCCAAGGAACCGTTTTACTTGACATAGTTTATATTTCATTATAAAATTTATTGTATTGTTAATTTATGACTTAAATTCGTAAAATTTTATAATTATAATATGTTTTTATATTTTTCTAAAAATAATTAGTTCACGTTTTGATTTTTAATCTTAAAAAATTTATAATGATTAAATTTTTTTATCATAATCTTAATATTATTCACAAATATAACAGTGCCTGACTAAACGACCTTTTAAGTTTCAACGTAAATAATTTAGAGAAAACACTTTTTCGTTTTTTGATCAATCTTAACATAAATAAACAATAATAAATTATCTTCGAGCAAAAAAAAATCAATAATAAATTATCAATAGCAACCCTTTTAACTTTTTTCTTGCAACTAAGTTGACACTGCCCAGGTGTCACAATAAAATAATAAAAAAATTGTCTAACTCATCACACAGTGATGACGAGTAAAAATAAAAATAACAGAGAAAATATTTGATACAGTTGACACTTCTCTCGTCCTGATACAAAGAGATCCTATATTTGATCCATACCAATAAGATTTCTCGTACCCCTTTGTCCCCTTGTTCTTCTACGTCCTTTAAATTTATGTTTTTTTTTTATGTTGAAAGTATAAAAGTAATATTTATCAAACAAAGTAAAAATAAAAATAGCAAAAAAATTTGCGGAGGGTTTGTAGAATTTGGATTCCTGGGATTAGTATTAAGGAGTATAATATGATAATTTAATAAAAATTAACCAAATTAAGTGAAATATATATAGCATTTTAAGAGTTTTTTTCGAGTTCAGGAAAGACGTTCTTTTAAACGAGGTCCGTAAAGAATTAAAGACCTTTGGCAACCTCGTCTAAGACGATGATGACGGTTACTGAACTACCAGTCATGTGGATCGAGAACACTTTAGCCCGACAAGAGATTTAATGCCTTAAATCGATGTTTCCTATAAAAGTTCTAATTAAGTTGCGATCCAACCAAGTCTCCATTTGCACTTTTCAACATTAGCAA
>JAOYND010236293.1:0-13431 GCA_025802135.1 Lagerstroemia fauriei
ATCATTGTGAGTGGACAAATTATTGCGTAAGCATACGATATCATAAATTTAATTAATAATTATTTAATACCCGAAAAAAGTGTCTATCATCGTTAAAGTAAATGTAAAATTTCCACTCGACTCACAAGAGATTGAGCTTATGTCTATCCCAAAAGCTCAAGCTGATAGAATGGTAGTACTCGCTCTCTTATAAACCAAGTTTCAACTCATCAAGTCTCCGATGTGGGATTTATATATCTCAACACCCGCTTTCACGTGACAATGTGTTCACACTTGACACGTGCCCTTAAACACCCGCCCTCAACAATTGAGTTCAAGCCGGGCATTTTTCTTCCGGTCTCGTGCCAGGGGGGACAAACTACCACAAGGCGGCCTTCTCTACCATCTTTGGGCTAACAATTGGCCTCGAATCGGACATTTTTCTTCCAGTCTCGGGCTTACGGGCCAGGCATGGTGTGAGTCCAAGATCAACCCGCTCTGATACCATGTAAAATTTCCACCCTGCCCACAAGAGATTGAGTCCATGTCCATCCAAAAAGCTCAAGCTGATAGAATGGTGTACTTGCTCTCTTATAAACCAAGTTTCAACTCATCAAGTCTCCGATGTGGGATTTATATATCTCAACAGTAAATATTATGACGTGGGGTCCACACCGAACCCAGTTCATTGGGTTTCTCTTCAGGTCCATCGAGGTTCATTTGGGTCCGTCTTCATATTTGTCACCGGCAAGAAAGTCGGACTCGACCGTGGAGGCCCAGATCGGCAATCCGACACTCAAGTTAGAGAGGTGATCAAATGATATTAAGAGGAGAGGATGTGGAGAGGGGAGAGACATATGAGATGAGTCTTTTACCCCCAAGTGAGTATGTGTGCATTTATAGCAGTTACCTGGGTAAGGGTTGACGTGTCAATCCTTGTGGAAATTGTTAGAGGGAACCGAACGTAAGCAGTTGGTCAGCTCGGGAGGCCCAAGTGTTGTCTACATCAATATTAAGTAATTAAAAAGATAATGCAGTATTTCTTATTGTTGTGTCAAATAATTATTGGATGATTTACTTATGACATAATGAACTCGACTTATGCAAGTATCTTTGGTTGTATTCTGCTCCTAAAGTTCAAATACTTCTTTTCCCAAATGAGGTTTCCATGACAATCATCCCCATCTAATGGAATCGTACTTATTTTTTCTTTTTACTAGAAATGAGGACAGCAGTAATGGCCACCCAATCATCGCCGCTATGTAATATTCGTTTTCGTATTCATTAGTTACGAAAATATCGGACGAAGATACTAACCCCGTTAATATTGCACCACCAAAGACCTACTATAGTCTGAGAGGTCGGTATCTGCTAAGACAAAAACTCAAGACGATATTGCTCAGAGCGAAACTCTAACTTGTTACTTCGATCTCACCAAACTGGATGGGAGTGAGTTTTAAACCATTAGACCACTGCTCTTGGTAGTCAATGGATTCATACATTATATGATCTTTGTGGTGACCTCGGCTAGATGGATGGCGATGGTAACGAGCCATCCTTACCCCCGAATAGATCTTCCTCAACCCTATAAATTCTTATATGAATCCAGCTTATTAAAGACATGAAGAACTTGACCATTAACTATTTAATACGTTAACAAAAAGTATCGCATTATATTTAAAAAGTGAATATTATGAATGGATCGAGAAAGATGATGTGACACTTTTTATTATCGCATCAAACAATCATTAAACGAATTCACAGATGACGTAACAAGCTTGGGTCGTGTTCTTGGCAATCCTAAATGGCGCCGCCAAGAAGACCATATGGACAGAGCCTCAAGATCGACTATCATGGAACATTAAAAATGATCGTAATTTGATTAGTATTAATTATAGCAACTGCTTAGGTGATTAACACTAATTTACTCATTTATCACATTTTGATTAGTATTTTTTCATATCATGTGGAGAGATAGGATCACCTAAGAATCTCTCAATCTAACATGGAGTTGGTTGCCGGTCATCAGCATCCCTTCCAAAATCAAATTCATATTAGGGGTTCTTATGATCTAAGTTTTGCAATTTTTTTTACTATCTATTTTTATTAATTATAAAATAAGTACATGAACGTAAACAAGATAGAAAAAAAGGAATAAAAAGTCATCGAAAATTTCATTGATAACAAGATGTAATCTTAATTGTAAGTCAAAAGTAACATCAGTGCATTGAAGTCCTTTTTTCTCCATTTGATTAGTATATCAATACCTCCGAAATGGTAGATTCGCTGGTAAACTGATAACATACAGTAGATCAAGTCCAGGATTTGACTCCCCTAAAGGTCGGTATCTGGGGTTTAATGACGGGCCCCAAGTCATATAATATATCATCTGATGGATTTTTCGGTTGTTACGGTACCGGATACCGTCAATATAAAAAAAAAATTAGTATATCAATAGCAATAAAGATTCTCTAAGTAATTGGATACTTGGGAAATTACAAAAGAGCCCTTTTCTTTTTTGAGAAAGGATAGCAGCTTTTACGTACCTATTTCTAAATGGTACTTTATGGAGCACTGACTTCATCATGCGCGCTGCACTTCTTCGCTATTGCCCAGTGCCACGACGAGGCTGTTGCTGACGTGGCAATACATTAAAGCGCTGACCCGAGTATGAAATTTTCACAGAAATTATGAGAATACATGTAAAATCGGTAAGATACAGACCATTTTTAAGGGATCCGTGACGTGAGGATGTAAGTGAGAATACACGTTTCATAAACGGGGTAGGCTCGGTTCGGTAAAAGTTCGAATTCGATTTGATCTTAATGAATCCAAGCTAAGTGGCACTTGAGCTTGCTAGTTAAACGAGTCAAACAAGCCAAATTAGCCTAATAATATTTGACTTGAAAAATTCAAGAACCGAAATGAGCTTTTTATTTACGTTCTAATAATAAATTGTTAAAAAAATTAAATCTAGTCTCATATTTTTTTTCAATTCTCTTTGAGAACACTTCTTCTCCTTCTTTCTCACTCAATTACGAAATTTCAATCATAATCAGTTCTCTTCTTCCCCGCAATTTTCCTTGTCCTCGGCAATCGACACGCCTGCTCGGCACTTGCCCTGCATCCTCCTCCGCAGCTCAGCTCATATGGGCTTATCGAACTTTCATTTATCCCGAGATTCAAATATTAGGCCCACCCGAGTTCGAGTCCACGATCAAACTCACAAATCGATGAACGAGCCGAGTTTTAAGGCTGGTAAATTTGGGTTCGACTTAGCTTGTTTACACCGTTAGGGATGATAAACTGCCCCACTCAACCATCCCGTGTCCATTCACCACCAATAAGGCCTAATTGGCTCGGTATTTTTAATTGATTAGGTACATGACCTGCTTTATATATATTTTTGGGTGGATGGAGTGAATGATTTTCTTATGAAGATATTTCTTCTAGAGTATATAACACAGGAAAGAATTGCAACAGTAGTCTTAAAAGTTTATCATTTCTCCTAAATCAGTCCTATAAGTTTTAAAATGGTCTTTTCAGTCCTAAATATTTTCTTTGTTACACGGGTTAAGTTCATTTTGTCACTTGCCCTTAATATGTTGCTGATGTGTCACTAACGGCGTTAAACCTTTTTTTTATTAATTTGTCTGACATGACGTTAATATGTCTAATTTGATATTTTTTAACCCGATTTATTTTGGTAAACTTTTCTTACCCAGTTCAATGGGCAGTAAATAAGAATTTTTTGAGTTGGGGCTACGATATTTATTTATTTTTAAATCAATTAGATCGATTTTGATCTAGTCGAGTAGTCGGGTCAGGACACGAATTTGTCATGTTAATTTTGCTAAATCTCAAAAATCACTCAAAATTTATTTAAGGTATCATAAAATGTCTTTTTACATGTGATATGTCATAAATTTAATATAAAAATATCAACTCATGTGCTATGTCAGCAAACTAACGGCCAAATAAGAAGAATTAACGGCGTGAGTGACATGTAAGCAGTAATTTAACGGTAAGTAACAAAATAAACTTTACACGTGTAACGGAGCAAATATTTAGGACTGAAAATGTTACTTTAAAACTTAGAGGACTGACTTAGGAGAAATGATGAACTTTTAGGACTGTCAATATAATTCTGCTTATAATACAGGGATAATAACAGAGAAAATCCTATATATTTATCTTTTTGTGCAGTTGAGTTGTATAAATTTGAAAAATGACAATTTCGGTCATATAAGATTAATTTTGTTACACTTTTAGTCCGAATAGTCACTGTTTTGCTGACGTAGGCTTCACGATGTTAACAGTTCTGTTAACGGAACAGTGATGATTCGGACTGAAAGTGCAATGAAATTAATCTTATATGACTGAATTAGTCATTTTCAAACTCATAGAACTCAACTGCAGAAAACGATAAAAATATAGGACTTCTAGCATCATTTTCCCAGAGGCTGAGAAAAGTGAAAATTCATTAAGAAGATAACAAAATTAGTAAATTGTTGAAAAAATGATATTTGAATTGGAAATTGGGTCTTATAATTGAAGGATAAGATTGGGTTTAAGTATATAGGGCTAAAATATTAGGAGCCCATATGCAAGCCCATGAAGCCCATGTGGAGAATGAGAAGTGTTCTATCCAACATGGAAAAATGAATGAAAGTTGGAATGGTTTATAAGAGAATTGTGCTCTTATATGGAGTAAACATATTGGCCAAGTTATACGACCCGTGCCCGCCTCGCGCGCTTGCGCAAGGGGGTGCGATCGGAGGCCGATTTAGTTGAACTCACATACGCGCAGGCGGCGGGCGCGCCGAATGCTCCTTCCGACAAGGGGGCCTAGCGCAAAGCCGAATTTTACCTTTTCCTTCAATTGTACACCAGGGGTTGCGTAGACACTCGTTGGCTACGACAGGTTGCGTAGACAATTTTTGGCTACGGCGACGAGCTACGACAGTCAGCTATGACCGTTGGGCTATGACCGTTGCAGCATTTAATTAGGGCATTAAATGGTAATTAAGGGCAGATTAAATCTGTCACTTAATGTGTCTTGATTGGCGGTTTTTTGTACAGTTAATTGGCTGGTTCGAATTTAAATTTGACCGGTTCAAAGCATTGAATTCACGGTTCAATGTCATTGATTGCTGCAGCTCCCCAGCCATTATAGAAGTATCTGCATATTGCACACGAAAAGTTTTCTCTGATCTCATCATTCTGCATCAAGTTTTCATGGTGGTTCTTGTATCTATTCAATTCGTGTGGGAGTCCAAGGTCGGTGCTGCTTCAACTTCATGCCGTCGTTGTATCCTGAGAGACTGACGTCCAAGCATTATCAGCACAGAAGAGAGGAGGACAAATTAGTCTTAAAGACACTGTGGGATCCACAGGCCTCGACATTGAGTAACCCTTTTTATGATTTTGTATTTTGTGTTCATATTATTTCCGTAGTCATAGCGCGACTTTGGGTCGCAAAGTTCCGTAGCTAGGTTCCGTAGGTTTTTTGTATCTGAGATTATCGAGATCCGAGACTCATTTATATATATATCCTCTTACATAAATCACATTCTTGGTAGAAAGCATCTAACATGGAACAATTGACCTTGAACAGACTCCTCCTGAAAGTGTGGCCAAGACTGCTATGTTGGTTGATTTTCTATAACTAGCCCCTTTCACTTGGGGGCTGTTTGGTTTTGCACTTTCATATAGGAAACGGAAACGGAATTTGATGGAATTAGAAACGGAAAGATAAATTTTCATTTCTATTTATTTCAACTAAAAATAGAAATAAGATTTTCTTTGTTGTTATTTGGTTCCGTCGTAGGAATCAAATGGCTTACAAACCTTCACTACCAGTACCAGTGATACATATTATTTCGAGATAGGGCTGTTTAAAAAAAAACCACAAAACCGAACCGAACTAAAAATAACCTAATCATTCAAATCGGTTTACTAACAATTCAGTTTTTTTTACCGAAAAGAGGTTCTGTTAATTACTTGATATCATTAGTTCCGTTAATTGCGGTTAACCGAACTGAACCGTTTTCAAATTAATAATTAAATAAAACAAAAAAATTAAAATATACAATTTTAAAAAATATATATTTTACTTATTTTTTGCAGTTTATTTCGGTTAATTTCTGAACTGAACCGAACCGATTGTGTTTTTATAGTGGATTTATTTATTTACATAAAAATCGGTTAACCGGTTAACGGAATCATTCGAACCGGTTTTAAATAATTCAGTTTTTTCCCTCAAATATTTACTGTTAAGCCTCTATACCACCCGAACCAAACCGAATTGAAAATGCGATTCGATTCGGTGAACAGTTTTTGGAACCGAACCGAACCATGTCCACGCCTATTTCAAGCATCTTGTTACAGCACAATATTATTTTTATCTATTGTTTCTTGTTAACGTTTTTGAGATCATGAACAGACACTTGTTATTGCTCCGAAGATGTCTATTCTTGTTCTGCATTTTTTGTACGAAATATGAATGATAAACTATTACATAATTTCTAAAATGTTTACATTTATTGTAGATGTAATAAGACAATATATATATATATATATGCATTATAAATAGGCAAAATCTATGTCAAACTTTTTTTTTCGTACACAATTAAAAATGAAAAATAACTCTTTCAGTAAAAATAGATGATAGTTATAAAAGAAATGGGTAAATGAAGAGGTAAAAGAGGAAGGGGAGAACAACAAGGATTCAGGAGTTTTCAAGCGAATCAATTTTAATTGTTTTAAAATAATCATACTGTTGAATTATTACTATTTTGTCTAATTATTTCATTATAATAAAAAAATTATAATTTTAACTATATTTGCAATTTTTTTTTAATATTTTAGACATGATGAGCTCATCAAATATATATATAACTACTATGTCAATTGAAAGTTCATCGAGTAGGGAATATAACGTTTTAAACAGTTTAAGAATTGGAGTTCAAATAAGAAAGTTATAAATAATTAAAATTAATCGTGCGAGTCAATTAACTGGTTTCAATTCCAGGTCCTAGTACCATAGTGCCACAATCAGAACCGACCAGTTCCTTAATTTATTACTCGTAACCTGCCCGAATTTTATTAATATTTACCTATCGATTCCGGGTCTATACTATACCTGCAAACCCAAGAGAAATTTCATTATTGAAGTTAAAATTAAACTTTAATGTACCGACCAGATTCAATCCCGAAATTAATTATTTCTTATTGAACTTTAGGTAAAATAAGATATTTCAAAAAATAGAAAATATCATTAAAATTTATGTAAAAAAAATTTCAATTAGAAATATCTCCCCCACCGCACCCCACCGCACCCCCGGCACGTGTCTTAAATGCATCACACAAGGATTTATCTCAGCTGGCCTTAGTAGATCTGACTACGCAACGCTTCTGTCCGGATCCGAACTGACTAATTCGATTTCTGTAAAATTAAATAAAATTTAATTTATATAATGAGTTCGTTGTATAAATTATAATTAAATTCTTGATATGTGTAAAAATTTTATAATTATTAAAGATCAACTCTACACTTATCAAGATTTAAACGATAATTTTTATAACAAACTTATTTATATTTTATATAACACGATAAATACCTGCTCTAGAAAATGTATTCGGGAAAAAAGAGGGAGAGACTGAAAAGTCAAAAGAGAGGAGCGGGGAGGTGGGGGAGTAGGTGTAGGCCTGTCGGGAGGGGGTGAGGTGTAGACTTGCAGGCTGCAGCTGGCTGCTGAATTCAAAAAATAATTTTTTTTTTAACTTTTCTATCGGCTCCGAACTGGTCCTGAACCGTAAGCTTCACGGTTCGAGGACGGTTCCGAGCCCAAATCGGCTCATAACTAGCACTAAGTCTTAGAGCTCATGGCTTGTGTTTGGCTCGAGTGAGGAGACGAACTAAAGGTAAATGATATTTTTAGTCTCCAATCTTT
The DNA here is from genome assembly GCA_025802135.1 of Lagerstroemia fauriei. Classification (NCBI taxonomy): domain Eukaryota; kingdom Viridiplantae; phylum Streptophyta; class Magnoliopsida; order Myrtales; family Lythraceae; genus Lagerstroemia; species Lagerstroemia fauriei. Next base: position 7,935 of record JAOYND010236293.1, read on the forward strand.
TGTATTTTCATTATTTTCGTTCTAAATCTTTATTTTTTGTCATTCACGTTCTCAATCTTTTGACTTTTTACCACTTTGGTCCTATCGCGATCTTTTCCATCTAAAAAAGCATATTTCATAAAAAAATATATTTCACCCATAAATTATTTTTTGATAAAAATATTTTTCAAAAAATAAAAAAAGGAACAAAACAAACAAAAATAAAAAATATTGGTAGAGTTTTACTAATGACCATGGGAAAAAAAATAAAATGAAAAGTATTAGTAGGGTTTTACTGATGACCATATTTCCTTCAAAATTAAGATAATTGATGGTTATTATCATTATAAAATCGTGATTCATTCTGTGAAAAATGAGTTCTAATTTTAAAAGGGACATCTGCTAGTAACTACTATTTCCTTAATCATTGACGAAATATGCTTTTGTTGAAAAATAATTTTCGGATGTAATATTATTTTTTTGAGATGGAATATACTTTTTAGATAGAAAAAGTAACGGTAAAACTAAAGTGGCAAAAACTTAAAAGACTGAAAATACGAATAACGAAAAAATAAAAATTTAGAACGAAAATAATAAAAATATAAAATATTGAGAATCAAGAGCGCCTTTTCCCTGACCAACTTATCGAGAAGGTACTCGCAAGCCGTTTAGTGAACATCCAAAGAGGATAAGAAAACGTGTCCGCCATACGGTGTATAGGGGCCAAAATGGATAAGATTCATAATCCAGTTCTAACTCTAATTCAACTCTCGCTTTTTAGAATAAGGATTTTGTTGCCTTGACTTGACCGCGGAAGTCCGCATGCTGCACGTAACATCTTTCCCCATGCTTATGTATAAATAAATAAATATTATTGTCAAGTTAGGGGTGGCTCCACTAAAATGGATCGACTCGGTAGTTGGATTTTTCTTTCAGTAAAGAATTTAATTGTGTCTGTACTTTAGTCGAATTTTCACTTTTAGCATGAATTTTTTTGCGTGACTTAGGAAGGTACGAACTTTAAAACGTTTGTCCATTTTAGCACGCTATTTGTTTTTCTGTCAAAACTAACGGACTGTCCTATGTGACACGCTTTCGTGGCAAAGGACGGCTGATGTCGTAGTGCCACGTCAAATACGTTTAAGAAAATGTCGAGTTTACCCCCTAATACTCTTCATTAATTTAAATTCACGTTAATTACTCGATTTAATCGATTTTAAATTTTAAAATTTATTTATTAACAGAAGAATAGGTTCCAACTGGATACTCGGAACCTGTGGTATAATACAGGTTCTGGAAAGCTGCAAGGACGTTTAGGGGAAAAAGAAGATAAAATTAAAAAATTGTTATCGATAACTTTAAATTAATGAAAAGTATTTAAGGGTAAACTCGACATTTTTTTAACGCCTTTGACGCGGCATGACAACATTAGCCGTCGTTTGCCACATAAGCCTGCCACATACAACAGTTCGTTAGTTTTGACAGGAAAACAAACCGCTTGCTAAACGGGACAAACATTTTAAAGTTCATGACTTTCTAGATCACGCGAAAAAGTTCCTGTTAAGAGTGGGAATTCGGTCAAAATGTAGGCACAATTAAGTTATTAGTACTTTTTTTTAAGTGAGATTTCTAATTCGGATAGGAACCATATTCCCTTAACTCGTAAAATGTTATATCAATTATATTAATTATATTTATTTATTATTAAATTATCTTATTCAAGTCTTAATATGCACTTGTACCATTTCTTTAAATTCTCTTTAGTTTCACTCTCTTCGACAAAGTTTCTAGAGAATGAGAGGGGTTTGGTACATTAGTACCACTCTTAACCTGACACAAGAGATTTTCAATTTAATTCTCATTACTGAGACTTCTTGTACTATTTATTCTCTCTTTCTTTTATCTCATTTTAGGCTTATATACCCATTTGTACGAGAGAGTCTTGTGTGTAACGAGTATACCAAGTAGCAGTGCTGACGCGGTGTCAAGAACTAATAGGATTCAGTTATTTTTAGGATATTTTAATAAATCTTAAAATAAAAAAATAACCCTAAAAATGGCTTCATTTGTTTGGCTCATAATACCAAATAGTCGGTATACTTGTTACATATAAGACTTACTCCATTTGTACACAAAAAAAAGTTTCTAAAAATATTTAGAAAACCCACAATTAAAGAAAATTTATCTGTTTTTGGTATATACCTTCTGATATTCAAAAGTTTAATTGGCTATAAATAACCTAGGTTTAAGATGAGTCGGCCCACTAAGGATATAGATAAATGAAATTCTATTTAGTACTCGATCAAGAATGAATTAATTAGAATTAATTAAATTTTTACATATACGTGGACGGACATAAAAAACGGGTAGTTGTTTCTTTTGTTATCCTAATATTTTTTTTAATTATTAAATTAATCGGACATAAGAGGAAAGCTGTGAGAGTCGGTCGAGTCATAATTACCAAGAAACATCTGTCAATTGTAATACGAGGTTGCGTTTAGTCAATCAACGTTACTTTTTTTTATGGGGTTTGTCCGTGAGTTTTTGAAAAAACTAAACTTCTTTTTTTAAAAAAAATTTTAGCTAGTCTTTTTCAAAAAATATTTCTTATTAGTAGCAATATCCTCAATTAATATCTTACATGTCTTCCACATCACTTCTAAAAAATCTTGTGTGTCATCCACCTCACTCCATCTCATATTTCTTTATTTCTTTAACCTTCCTTTTAATTTTGATCTTCTCCATCAAAATTTTTTACCATTAGCTATTCATTCTCTGCAACAAGAAAAAAGAACTTCTAGTAGCATTACCATAGTTCACCAACTATCTCAAACAATTACAGCAGCTCATTACTCTTAACAAGATAAATATCACATTAATCTTTAAGACACTCAACGTGTAAAATATCCTAATCTTTCATGACATATCTTACAACATCTTTCATTCTCCAAAGTAGCATTTGTAACCAGCAAAACTCTGTGAAATATCAAATGAAAATAATGTAAGTGATAAAATCAAAGTTTAAGGATAAAATTTGAAGAAACATGGTCGGTAAAAAGTTAGCATAACAATAAATAAGTTAATAAAGTTATAGTATTTTTACAAATATATATAGTAGTTGGTAAAATGTTATATCATATTATTTAGGTATGAGTTGGATGACAAATAATAAATTAAATAAAAATTTTACAACCTAAGAATTTTGAAGTCTAAAATGAGAAATATTTTTTGGAGAAAACTAGTTTGAAAAATATTTTTGAAATGAAGTCTATTTTAATAAAAAAAAAAAAACTGTCTGTCAACGTTATATAGTTGAGGGATTTGAAAATCGTACACGCGGAATATCCGTAGAGATTCCAACTGCCAGAATTTATTGCACAAATAATGGAAAAGAATATCCTCAAAAGATCCTGCCTGAGTCAGTCCCCGTTTTACTTGCTAGATACGTTGTTTTCATTTTCTCCCGGGGAATCAATGTTTTCATTTTCCGTTTTTCCTTGGACAAAGCCCCCCCCTCACTTTCCGCCTTAGAAGTGCACCGCGAAAGAAGAGAAAATTCTTAATAGAGCGGTTATGTTACGTAGTTGATGTTGATGTAGTATATCCGTCCAATTAAAATTTACTATTTATATATTTGTCCAATTAGAATTCACTATTCTTATTATATTTTTTAATATTTTTTACTATTAATATATTTTTGTCAATTAGGATTCATCATTTATTGAATGTTTTTTTTATATTTTTTAAGATTTAATAAATATAACTTTATAATTATTAATTGCATATCAAAATTTTGATTTGACGGATATATCAAATCATTATCGTCTACGTGGTATTACTGCTCCACTAAAAACTTTCTCGACAAAGAGAGTAAATAATTTTGTTAGCAAGTTGAGATAATCCAACGCTCCTTACGCTTAAATAAATTCTCGAATTTAGGTAATTCCAAGGAGCTGACCTAGTGATAGTATCTTCTCCATCCAAGATCCCTATTCCTTTGAGACCAGCCAGTACATCCGACTTTTCCTTACCTTATATGTTGGTTAGCGTGTATGAGATTAGTCGAACGAAATTCAGGTATCTTGTAACGTCAAAAGATGTCTTAGGTATGAGTCTTGTAAATGGTTAAAAAAATTCATGTTGTGAGAGTTTTATTCCTTTATGGGCCGATCCGATTCGAACATAAATTAGTCAAGTCCACTAGAATTTTTTAGGGATAATTACAGCACATGTCCTATAATTTTATCATTTTTAGCAATTGAGTCCTATAACTTTGAAAGTGGCTAATTCAGTCCTATAACATCAGTTCTGTTAACATTTAAGTCCGAACTGTTACTATTTTGCTGACGTGGCATTTACGGCATTCACTGTTCCATTAACGGAACAGTGACAAATCGGATTTAAAGGTTAAAGGAACTAATGTTTAACTGAACAGTGACAAATTGGACTTAAAAGTTAACGGAACTAATGTTATAGGACTGAATTAGCCACTTTCAAAGTTATAAAACTCAATTGCTAAAAATGATAAAATTATAGGACATCTGCTGTCATTCTCCCGAATTTTTTATATACATAAATTTTTGTCATAACTTGTATTCCAAAACAAATACAATTGCCTTCACATGATAACATATTCACGGTTGACACATGTCGTTAAACACTCATCCTCAACAACTGATTTCATACTAGATATTTTTTTATTCCATACTCGAGTGAGGGGACAATTGAGACACAAGCAGGGTATTTTTTTCGGCTTGGGCTTATGAGTCACAAATTTCATTTTCTGGTCTGACGAAATGTGAGCTTACATGATGGGCCTTAATACTATGTAAAATAATATACTTGGACGTATAAGAGATTGTGCTCATTTCCTCCTAAAAGTCTAAATTATTAGGTGTCTATACTCAATTAGTTTATAAATCAGGTTTCTTTGCATTGATTATTCGATGTGAGATTTTATTACTAGTCAGTCGTGCTGACTAATTTGAAAGTTCACCCACTTTCGAGACAGACATTCGGCACACCCATCACTTGCGCGCACAGGACTGTATCCCCTACACAGGCACGTGCGACGAGTGTACAGCATATATAAACCATTCAAATTTCATTCTCCTTACCCACGTAGAGTTACCTTCTTCTCATTCTCTCATGGACTCATATGAGCACATTTATTTGTGGGCTTCCCATAAATCCATACTCTCAATGGGATTCAATTAAATCTTAGCCCATAAAAATATAAATTCTATTAAGTCCAAATAAAAGTTCATTTAAACTCAAATAATTTTTCTTCGATTTTATGATACCAATTTCTCATTCTCACATGCCACTTTTTCAACATTCTTGACATTGAATCAACTCATGGCCACTCTACAGAGGTGGCAATGGATGAAACAGGTCGAAATGCTACAGGTTTGATAACCAGATTACCTAAAGCACCAAGCAACACGGGCCACATGGTCAATAAGAAGAGCCTGGTTCTCACACATTGCTGGCTGCATCCAGCCCTCCAGTTAAGATT
>JAOYND010236395.1:0-12141 GCA_025802135.1 Lagerstroemia fauriei
CAATGAGGTGGTCTCAAATAATCCAACTTATAAACAGAGAATCCCATGGTTCCTATGCTTTTGCAGGCTACGCAGTACAATAAAAGAGTAATCAAGCTAGCAGCCCAAGAAGATAAAATACACCCGATGGAAATGACCGATCACCTCACCCGGATGAAAGAAAGAATTATAACACGAATTAACAAATATACGATAACCTGAATCGGCCACCTGAATGAAATCGAGCTTATATGATTTTGCACGAGCGGATGATATTCCCTCTCTTCTTTTCACAGTCTGTGGTCATAGATATCCGGGTGCTGAAGCTAGAATGAACTCAAGGTTCTTGGGCATCATCCTCAGCTAATTAATGGACTCTTGGTTCGGCTAATTTTGCTTCGCGGAGACCTGAGTTTCTACTGTTCTTGCTTAGTGCTTCCTCTTACTCCGCGAGCTCCGCCTCTGGTTTTTGCAGGATGTTTGACCACGACAATCTGGTCTTGCGCACCGGTCGATTTATCAGTATTTGGGAGCTCAGGGAGGAGCATCGGGTCACGGCGTGCACTTTGATGGGACGGTGATCTCCAATGGAGGTCGATTACCCAGCTGCGCATAGGAACAGCAGCAGATGATTAATGGAACTATCTTGTTTGTGTCATCCAGGTCATCAAGCAGGAGGAGATGATGCCAGAATAGACATGAAAAAGACGGAAAAAAATTGGAGTCCTCGCTCATAAGTTCACTCCACAAGAGACAAACATACAAAAGAATATACAAGATTACTCTGAATATCTAAGGATATAGATGGGATGGCACTTTTTCTATCTCTTTTCTTGTCTTAGCGGCTGCCTCTAAAAGAAAAAAAACTTTATGCCAAATTAGTATCTGCAACATGGTAAAAGAGAGATCACTCAGACTACATCAATATCCCTTTCAGCAAGTATGACATTGCAGCCAATGCAATGCAATGTCATGTCATAGGTTGGGGCTACGAAGGGAGCCTGTCAACTGGCACTCGGAATCAAATTGGTTAATGCAACAACGAGGGAAGACTCTTGATTCAGTGGCTGCTAGGCTGTCATTGACTCAATATATCCATACAGTATGGACGGAGCGGAATAAACGTATCTTTGAACGCAGGTCCAAGAGTGAGAACGAGTTATTGCAAGCCATAGTAGATACAGTCAAACTGAAGCTATCCCTTGCCTAGTGCATCGACTGCGGGCTGGGGCTCTCGAGTAGCAATGCAATTAGCGCTTTTTGCTTGTACATAAAATAGTTTTTTGAGTTTCCTCATATACAGAAAGTTTGCAATAGTTATCGATGAATTCCAACATTCCAAAAAAGAAGAAGAAAAAAGTATGTCACTGCAACCAGTAGAATTTTTTTGTAAGCCAAACCACATTGAGAACTTAATGCATAAACGCACTGAATCATGGTTTCACTGGTAATCAAAGGTTTGGCCATTCGTATTTTGTTTATTTGCAGATAAACTCCTAAAAAGAAGAGATAAATATGATCTTGGAAAGCAGACATATGATCGAATATAAAGATCCATATTCTTTTCGTTCTTTTACGATAAAATGTGTCTGTACAGGCAAAATAGCTTATAAGAACATCAAGAAAGACACGTTCTTGCAGGCAAGGTATTGGAGGACTGCAGCTTGAAGGTACATATTCATCATTTGAGAAAAAGTAGAAGGTTGATGCACGTAAGTTTTTCTATGAATGAAACATTAGGCCTTGAGTTAGCGAATCAATTGAAAAAAATGTTAATGGTCAGCTCTAGGAACAATATGTCGAATAATTAATACCTATGATCTAATCTCTCCATTTGGAAGAGAGAAGAGTTACCTGACATTCTATCCATAGGCTAAAAAAGATAAACTTCAGTATTACAAATGTGCTTGAAGTTATAAGGTCAAAAATGACAATGAACATGGATTAAAGGTTTAGAGCAAAGATGCAAGCACTTTTCCTAAAATAATCTCCTCAGTCAGCATTAGGTTTACTATCTTCGACCGAATTCTCGGGAATAGCTGTGACTTTTAAATGTATAAGGTCTCCAATGATTTCACTATAAACAAGATGTATAGGTCATATATTTCTAATTGTTTCATATTCCGTCCTTTCCCTTCACTTTCCACCATCCCACAAACGAGTGTCTTCTCTCGTCACCCCTTTCTAGTTTTTACTTACAGTTATCGGTGATGTATGCTTTCTTGATTGGCTTCGTGCTGACCTTCTTCCCCATGTTCGATGCGCCTGTATTTTGGCCGATTCTTCTCTTCTACTGGGTGGTCTTGTTTACTACCGCTATGAGGAGACAAATTACGCTAATGATCAAATACAAATACGTTCCATTCACCTTTGGAAAACGGGTATCCTATCACTCTTCTTACTCACCTGCTTTGTGTAATCTATTGAATCATCAGTTTCTTACTCATGCAGTTAGAAGAAGTACTCAGTTATTAAGGTCGTCTGATGCTCCTTCAGAGTCGTTCCAGCCAGCAGTCGGTACGTCTTATGGTGTCTCATCACAATCGGAGCTGAAAGGACTGAGGAGCTTTGTTTGATTTCTCATAGGTGGCCAAAGGATGCCCAGATGACCGATCATCGCATCTTGCTCATATTGTTATTCCCCCACCAAGGCCTCCTCGTGTTACTTTGCATGCTCGCTTCCTGGAGAGGATGTTATCGACTCATAACATATTTTTTCCCCTTAACTTTTCGTTCCCGAGTTGCCTGACATGAGATGTCGGACTTAGTAGGTAGTTGCTTTTATCCGAGGTCCCTTATGGGGAACCATAACGAGATTGTGAGTTTTGCCTCGATAAAATTACCCTTGAGTTGCCCTTGTCTCCTTCCCACTGGTTTCTGCTGTTTTGCCTTATGGCCATGGCTTCAGTTCAAAGGACAATTTTTAAATGAACATCATCTGTAAGCCCCAGCAATCTCTTTTATCAATTCAACTCCATTTCCAATGGCAATGGACAAACAATAAGACGGCAATCCGACAGACCACTCTCACAGCTCTTTGCCAAAACAACAATACACACGATCAATCTGCCGTTCACGCAAAACCCTGAAACCTTTGGTCCCTCTATAAATCTAATCGGAAGAGAATGAAAATCGAGAAGATCGTAGTAGGGATCGGGGTCGCCGTGTTACATTTCAAATCGAAGAAGGACAGGAATCGGAGAGGAGAAGAAGAATGAGGATTGAGGAGGAGAAGAATCACAGAGAAATCAAAGGGAAGAAGGGAATTCAGTCTTCGTTCAACAGCGTAACTTCCTACCGTGCTCTTTTACATTATTTTTCCCCGTTGCAGCTCACCAATTCCCTCTTTTTACAACTGAACCCACTTCTTAGTTTTTATTACAAGAAGACCCCCACTAACTTTGCTTCTAGTCCTTGAACTATAGCACGCCGTTACCTCAAGAGCCTGCTGGCCTATAATATCCATAAACCCCGTAGAAGGTCTGGGCAAAGATGAGCAACAGAAGAAACATGGCTGCAATCACAGAGATTATAGACCAGGGGCTGCTGAAGTAGTTGTGCTCGAGGCTCCCCCTCCAGGCACTCCACCGGTGCTTGTAGTACTGTTTCACCTCCTCGGTCACCTCCATGCACACCAACCAGTGGTAACTGTCCTCGAAGTCGAAAACCACCTCCTGGCAGAGCTGGTTGAACAAGTCCACCACCTCAGCATCGCTCCGGAGCCAGTGCTCGATGATCCCGTGAAAGTGCAGGTGCGCGACATCCTCGGGGGAATTTATGAGGTTGTCCATGAAGACCACGAACGAGGTCACCTCGTTGGAGCAGTCGAGGTGGGACTGCTCGAACGCCATGAGGTTAAGGAAGAGAGATCGGGTGCCTTCGTGGATCAGGAGCCTCGGGACATAGAGGACCCCGTTCTCGAACTTGATGCGCAAGAACCGGTCGGTCTCTTGCTTCCTGACCTTGATCCCGGCCTCTCTTAGTTCCATCACACAATGTATGCGCTGCTGCCTCCTCTTGTCGGCGACCAGGTGAGTCCGCTTGCTCAAGTTCCTCGGTTCCGGCTTCGGATCCGAACCGAGGAGGCTCCTCCTGAACACTTCAAGGCAGTGGAGCCCACTCCGGTGGTCCGATAAGGGATCGCAAGGCGCTGCAAACCTTTGTAAAACGAATAAAAAACACAGGAAAATTTGGATCATTAAATGAATTGTTGAACAGTAAGTCAAATTGAATAGATCATCTGATAAACTTAAATGTCGAGACTAGTTCATATACGATAGGGAAAAAGTTGGTTTTGTTCCTTAACGTTTTGGACTATGTTCATATTTGACCTAAATTTTTTTTGGGTTGATTCCAATCCTCAACCTTTTAAATATTGTTCAACTTTAGTCTTTTATATTATTTTTAATATTAAAAAAGGTGATTAGACTTTTTAATATTAAAAATATATTTTTAATTATAAATATAAAAAATAAATGGAAATTTTAACAAAAAAGATAATCAAATCTGACCATTACGGTTCAGTCACTAGCAGTATCACAGACTGTTGATAACTTTCTGGAGGACAGTTTACAGTGGAGCCCCCACTAACCCCTCTTTTCTTACATCGAGAGTCTCTCCATTTTTTATAATTATAAAAATAATTTGTAATTAAAAATATATTTTTAATATTAAAAACCTCAATCACCTTTTTTTAATATTAAAAATAATATAAAAAACTAAAACTGCACAATATTTGAAAATTTAATGGCTAGAATCAATCCAAAAAAAGGTTTATGACAAATATGAATATAGTCCAAAAGGTTGAGAGCCAAAACCAACTTTTGCCCTATATGATATGGTACCCGGGATCTGTTGGCTTCCATGGGTTAAAGAACACCAATGCAAGCTCTGCCACCAGCCCCTTCTGGTCCGGGTCCCCGATCTGAATCCCGAGGAGCCGGTCGAGGATGAACATCGGGATCTGATTCTCGAGCATGATCATGTCCTGTTGGATCGATTGCATCAAGCCCCTCATTGAGAAAACCGGATCGCTACTCAGGTACCCGAGCGCCCCGAACCCCACCACTGCCCCATGGAACAGCTCGAGGATGAAGCATCCGTCCAGGACCATCATCTCGATGAACTCTTTGCTACTGAGCGGAATCTGCCCCTCGTAGCAAGCCCGGGCCATGTCCTCGAGCTCCTTGATCGACTCGAGGTAGAGGGTGATGTCGTGCCCCGTCCGCATGAGGAGCCGATGGAGCGACCGCCACTTGTGATGGTCCATCGGGCAGAGCTGCTTCTTGCCGTGGTGGTACGGCCCGAGGGACACGATCTGTGGGTTGTAGGCCTTGTCCCCGCCATCTTTAAGGTAATGTGGAATCTGGTATATCGAGATCTGGGCCCATGGGCATGCGGCATCGTCCCGCCTGGCCTGCTCGAGCCTGTCCCGGATGGAGACCAGGCTCCGCCTGGGGGTCTTCTCGGACCTGGCATCCTTGACAAACTCGATCTCGGGCTCCTCTTCGTCCGGGATCTCGATTCGGATGGAGCTGCTAGTCGGGTGCTGGAGTTGGTCAGTCTGTGGTGGTTGCTGAGGTTGTTGCTGGTGGCCGGATAGTAAGTCTGCGGCGGACGCAGTGGAAGTCGATGTCCTGGGGAGATTGGCCATAAGAGTCTCCCTAAGCTTTGGAGGGATCAGCTCCCCTCTCAAGAGCCCTTTTCTGTACACAAAAACCATTTTTGATTTTTTTCCTCTGAAAAGAAGATTGGTTGCTTTTGGAGCAATAAAAGGGCACGTTTTGGAATTAAATAAAAGAGAATTTTCTTTACTAAAGTGGATTGATTGATGTGATAGACATCTCTTTCTCTCAAATAAGGTATCAAGTTTGAGTCTTGTAAATGGAGAAAATTCACATTGGGAGAGCTTTCCTGACTCGAACTGTATTAGTCAGGGTCCATTGAACTTTTAGATACCAATAGTTTAGACAAAAAATGAGAAATTTCTTTTGTTTTTCTTTTTTAAAAAGTATGTGATGATTAAGTGCGGGGACAGAAAGGTCTAATAATTTAAGTGATATAAGAAGGTTCTATTTTTCGATATACAGAGAAATAGAAAATAAAATGATTTCGATTAATTCAAGATTAGATAATCGCGGTATCCGGGCGCCTTCTGGACTTAACTGGTGACGGCTGCGACACCTCCTCCTCGGGGCATATGCAATAGTCCATAAACCACGTGCGCCGGGTAAGTCAGACGAACCTGACAAACTCAAGAATTACAAGGCCCCCATCAATGAGGAAACATGCCCTTAGGGATTCGAACTTGAACACCTCCCAAAGTCTGACCACCTGGGCTGCCCCTCGAGTGCTCCACTTCTCTAATCACCAAATGCTTTTAATGTGTTTAAACTTGGTAGTTGTAGTGCATTTTTTCAACTTCATTAGTGTCTCTTGGCCTCTCTTATTTATTTGTGCCTTTTTTTGAACGGCTTTCACGTGTGGTGTGGTGTGGCTAACACTTCTTTTTCTGGTGATAAGGGGGCTATAAGACTAATGCAAAGATAGAAAATAAATTGAAATAAAATGATACATAATTCTCGTGGTGAAAATTGAATTCAGAATCTCTAAATTGTGAGTCAGAGTTTTATACTACTGCACTAAAACGACATCCTCAACTAACATCTTCTTTTTCTCTCTTTGAAAATTCTCAAATAAAGACCTAATAAAAGCATTTTCGAAGCCCTGTTTTGACAATATGTTCCACCATTTTTCTACTTAATGTAGTGTTAAGCCAAATCAATCTATTAAACAGTAAAATCCATTTAAAAATAAATTTTCCTCGTTTATAAGATTTAAATTCAAATTTTAACGGTGAAAAACATGTGTCGAATCGCATCGATTAATCTATCCTACGTGTGCATGTAGTAAAATAAAAGGATAAAAATAGGGAAGACGTTGAATGTTATATTTATTGCCGATTATTTACTTTCCCAATTCGTGCGTGCATGTCACTATCTCAGTCATTCAAAAATACCCATTCAGCAAAAATAACAAAATTCAAAACACCCTTTTGATAATCTTAAAAACTAATTAAAAGGAAGGATTTAAATGGATAAGATAAGAGTTAAGACTAATCAACTTTCTCAGTCAAAGAAAGACCTTGCTATCATAGATATCATGTGAGACATGAAACTAAGATGTTTGATTTAATTTTCATTCATTATTTTTTTTCAAGTTCTTTATTTTTCTCTTCCTTTTAACCTTTTCCTTATACGTATCGGTTTTGAAAAATAAAATGTAAGAAAGGTGTATTATTCCCTATCCATTCTACAATGACTATAACATATGAAAAGAAAGAGACCCTTTTTTGAAAATCAAAGAGGAAAAATATCAAGAATTTAAAGAAGATGATGCTTGCAAGGCAGCACATTGATATAGGATGTGAAAGATGAAAGTCTCTCCTCAGTGGGTCCATGGAGCTCGATCACCCCGAAAACAATCGAGTAGATCGAGTCTCGGCATACTTTATAGAATTTCTATTTCTTTTCTTGTGAGAATCAGGGAAAGCGGAGGATGACTAACAAAATTCATAATTAGAAGACAATTATCTTTGATGGACCAACTCAACTCGAGCTTGAATCAGTAATAACTCGTTAAGGGACTAGGTGGTTTATAGAGGAAGGAAGCTAACAAATAAAGTCTTGTCCAAAAGAAAAAAATTCAATCACTGAGACGATGGCTTGCTGCAGTAATTCAAACGTGGTAAAAATAAAAGGGCAAGGACAACATGTTGTTGGGCTTGAGTCATATAAAATTGAATAGCTATATTGAATTGTCACAACTGCTAGCTGGCAATTACATAACAAGTTAAGAAGAATGCTATTTATTTATAGTAGAAATATTAAATTCAAGTATTGTTATAAATAAATATAATATAATATAATATAATATAAATGAGACGGAAGGAGACAATAAATAAATAAATAAATGTAAATGAGTCGAAAGGAAAATAAAAATAAAAGACACAAAAATTCTCACAAGTGAAAATTAGAAACGGATTTTTCGGTTTCTGATCGAGGGATATGTCAGCGTCAAGAGAAATGATAAGCATGTGATCAATATATGCAGCAAGAGAGTCGAATAGTTATATTAAATTGTCAGAGTTGCCAGCTGGCAATTACAGAACAAGTTGAGAAGAAGTCTATTTATTTATGGCTGAAATATTAAATTCAAGTATCATTATACACCTGGGCCATGTTTGGTATTGTAAGATGAAATGGGTTTAATAAAATAAAATGTTTAATAATAAGAGTATGTACTGAATTTTTGTGGTAGCTTTAAAAATGAGAAATGATGAATCCGACTTAAATTTGATAAAAATGGTCGAATAAGTAATTATAAATTTTTTGGAAGAAATATTCATTACATAATTAAATGTACATATCAACTAGGAATAGTAGGTGGTATGAGTGGGCACAGTACGTCTCGATCTCATTCATTGCTGTCAGATGTTTCGCTGTAGTTTTTAAGATCGGACGAGACTAGTCATCTCAATTATAGGAAACTAGGCATCCACAAATTTCGATTCCATCTAGTTTTCGAATTTGAAAAGGGAAAAGGAAAGCAAAGAAGAGACGGAGATTGTCCCCACTTGTCTCATTCGAGTCTTGTAATTAATAAGAATTCGTAAAATTTTAATCCCTGTAATTCAAACTACACAAATCGAGAATCAATGGACTTCCATACCAATAGTTATTGCGCACGGAATTCAATTAAGTTCGACCAGCAGGGTCGAGTATCCGACAACAATGTTGTCCGAGAAAGTTTATTACATACAATGTGGTGTTCTCAAATAATCCAACTTCTAAACAGAGAATCCCATAGTTCCTATGTTTTTGCAGAATATGCAATAAGATAAAAAAAAGAGTAATTGATCCTTCTCTGCTAGCAGCCCAAGAGGATAAAATAAACCCGATGGAAAAGACCGATCACCTCACCCGGATGAAAGAAAGAACTATAACACGATGTACGATAACCTGAATCGACCACCTGCCTTGTTTGTATCATTGAGGCATCAAATAGGAGGAGATGATGCCAGAATAGACACGGAAGACAAAGAAAAAAAGGGAGGGAAGGAAGATGATGGGGCTGCCCTTAATTAAAGAATTATCGCTTACCAACAAGCATCTCCTTTAAAATTAGGCATTATTCTCGCTCAAAATAGGTGACTATTTTCTTGGTGATGACCATTAATAAATTCTCGGCAAGAAATGAGTCCTGATTTTGAAGTGAAATATGACTGTCGACATCCACCACTGTTTTTCTTTTCTTCATTTACTTTTTTTCAATAATTTTTAATTTTTCAAATATAAGCGTGAGGAGAGTAATGCGGAGATAGAAGGAAAAGGTTCATCAATTCTAACAGGTCTCTTTCGAGAACTTTAAATGGTGCATTTTGATAGTTTGAGCAATTGACAAATGCTTTTTCCCTCGATAAAAGGAAGACAATAGTAACAATGACTCAACCAACCGCTATAGTATTCGACCTTTCGTATTCAACTATAGATACATTACACACGCTGAACAATTAGTACTAACATTCGTCATGTCAACATATCAACACCAAAAACCTAATATAATACAAGAGACTAGTGATCACTAAGACTTAAATTCAAGGAGTTTCCTCTAGCAATTTTGCATGGAGTAGATTGAAATATGATATTTCGACCTCATCAAATTACATGGTATTGAGTTTCAGACAATTACGCCATACCCTTCACGGATGCACTTAATGCATGCTATGCTTATATTAAAAAGGATATACTCGATTGCCACTGACCCAATACAGATCACCAGCAACCTTTGCGGTCCCCCAAAAACCTCAATTTAAGTGGTTTTGACCGGTCGTCAGTCCTACTGCCCCCCTCAACCGATGTTCTTCTGTGTGTAGAGATGTTGTAATTACATTATAAAAACGGGCGTACCTTGACCGTGATCAGATACCAACTCAAGAGCTCTTTGTTGTACACCGCAACCATTTTTCCTTTGAAAAGAAGATTGGTTGCTTTCGGAGCAATAAAAAGGCACGTTTCGGAATTAAACAAAATAGAAGTTTCTTTTTTCTTTCTTTTTTTTTAAATAAAAAAATCATGTGATGATTAAAGTGAGGGAATATAATTGTCTAATAATTTAAGTGATATAAAAAAGTTTTATTTTTCGATATACGGAGAAATAGCAAACAAAATAATTCCGATTAATTTAGGATCAGTTTAGATCAATTAAATTTTAAATTTGTCATACGTATAACACTTGAACTCGAGCTGTCTTTCTCACTTGTTATGGAAGAAAATCTTCGGTGATCCTACATCACAATAATGTGGCGAAAAAGAGCTAATCAAATTACTTTTATCAGTGTTAATTATGGTAACTGCTCGGGTGATTAATACTAATTTACTCAATTGTCAAATTTTGATTGGTGCTTTCTCGCACCACGTGACGAGAAAGGGTCACATAATAATTTCTTCTTGTGATGGGTGGTTTTGGTTTGGATGGCCATTAATTGCAAGCATTTATTTTGTGGGATCCCCATTCTTCATCATCGCCCCCTTCTTTCCTTCTCAATCTGAGGATAAAAAATATCATCATACAAAAATGGGTCGTTGTACCAACATGAGCTGATTCAAGTGATAAGGCATTTGTTCCCCTTAAATAAAGATCTCGGGTTCGAGTCTTTGAGGATGGAGAAAACTCATGCTGGGAGAGTTTTACCTCTTAAATGGGCCGACTCGGCTTGAACTGGATTAGTCAGTTTCCCAATAGGCTTCTGAATACCAGTGCCCACACCCAAAAAAAAGGGAGTCGTTGTCGTTTCCCATTTCGCTGATCAAGAAATGCTTATTTTCGAACGACTTTCACGTGTGGTGCGGTAGGTCTATGATACTAATATAAAGATAGGAAATAAAATGAAATAACAGGACACATGATCTTCATGCCGAGAATCGAATTTAGAAACTCTATATTTTGAGTCTGAATTTTGTATTACTGCACTAACATCACATTCTCCCTGAACATCTTCTCTTGCCTCTTATATTTCTCTCTTTGAAAATTGTGAAATAAAGACCTAATAACAATATTTTGAAGCCCGGGCAATATTTCTTTCGGTCTCGGGCTTACGAGTCACGAGCTCTACACTCAGCTCTTGTGTGGTGTAAGTTCAAGATCAACCTATTCTGATATCATATCAAATATTCACTTATCCCATGAGAGATTGAGCTATTTAATAACAATCTAAATATTTTTTTTCTAGGTGTGCTAGTATAATTATAGAAAATTGTATTAGCTCCACTGCCGCAGCATGAACAAACCTTTTCATTTTTTTTTTCGAATGGGGCAATTCTAGCATATTTCACGTGTTAGAAAGGTATCAGAGAGAGATTTTTTTTAATAAATGATACATATAAGCCTACAAGGATTAAAAAAAAAGAGAGGATAAAAGAGACACGAAAAATTTTACTAGCGAGATCGAACCTAAAATTTCTAGATCACAAGACGAGAATGCTATTAACTATACTTAATCATCTTTCTCAGTCAAAGGAAGATTTTGGTACATAGATATCATCCGAGACATGAAATAAGATGTTTGATTTAATTCTCATTCATTATTTTTTTTTTCAAATTCTTTATTTTTCTCTTCTTTTTCACCTTTTCTTTATACGTATCGGTTTTGAAAAATAAAATGGAAGAAAGGTGTATTATTCCCTATCCATTCTACAACGTCTATAATATATGAAAAGAAAGAGACCCTTTTCTGAAAATCAAAGAGGAAAAATATCTAGAATTTAAACAAGATGATGCTTGCAAGGCAGCACATTGATATAGGATGTGAAAGATGGAAGTCTCTCCTCAGTGGGTCTATGGAGCTCGATCGTCCAGAAAACAATCGAGTATACTAGAATTTTTATTTCTTTTTTTTTTTGTGAGAATCAAGGAAAGCAGAGGACGGCAAACAAAATTCATAATTAGAAGACAATTATCTTTGATGGACCAACTCAACCCGAGCCTGAATCAGTGGTGTCTCGTTAAGAGACTAGGTGTTTTTATAGAGGAAGGAAGCTAACAAATAACGTCTTTTCAAAAAAATAAAAACTATAATTCAATCACTGAGACGATGGCTTGATG
>JAOYND010236500.1:0-13429 GCA_025802135.1 Lagerstroemia fauriei
CTCTTCTCAGCCTCGGAGAGCACGGCGGTGATCGCAGAGACTGTTCTCCTGAGGTTCTTGAGTGCAGACTTGACATCGCGTGCTTGTCCGATTTCCTGGGAGATCAGAGAAACAACATGACCCATAACGGAATCAGCAATGCTCCCGAGGATCACTTCACCCATCGTTTCTTCTCCGGACTCACAGCTCTCAATATGGTCAATGTAGATGCCAGCTTGAATGGGGGCTTACAGGGACTCACTATGAATATAAGGAAAGTTAGGTTGACTTGACTTTATCATGGCAATTGTAAAGGAATCAACATTTTAAAATCAACATCTTAACTAATATTATTATCAAATTTAAAATTAAGATCACGTGTGTAATGAAGAAGAAATTTATAGAACCTGCTTCAGTACGACCCTGACTACAGTACTTCCGGGGCCTCCATTTTTCTTTATTATTTTATTTTTACCACATCCCATAAAAAATACGCATCATGCAAAATTAATAATGTCAATATCACATCAGCATACGTGTAAAAGTAGGTTATGATCCGCACTCGTATGCGTAATGAATGAGACGTTATAGGACTAGCAAATTTAGATACATTGAAGTTTTAGAACGTAATATAAAAAGTAAACAAAACAAATGATTTCTAGTAATTTTTTCCTTCATACAAATTTGAAAAGTGTTTGAAACACGGACCCTACCCTATTTAATACCGGTTCCTAAAATTTGGAACCGGACCCTACCCTATTGGTTTTAAGAATAGGATCCTACGCAGAACCTGTATTATACTATCGGTTCCAGGTATAGATTCCAGTCCCGCTATCATGTTTAATTAATGGAACCAGAACTAGAACATATTTTAACCGGTTTCTCATTTTTCTATCTAGAACCTACCCTATTCCTATTAGAATTTACCCAGAACCCAATGAATAGGGTAGGTTCCAACCGGTTCCGAGTTTACTCGATACCCGTGCACACTCCTACAGTCTAACATCCAACTCTTGAGAAAGCAAGCTTTGTTGGTGTAGCCCTGGCTATGGTTCGGAATTGCCGGTCTCTTGATACAATGGAACCAGCCATGTTCAGGATTGGTTATGGTTCTTATTTACTTTTTCACCTGGTCCTATAAAATAAAAAAAATTATCAATGAAATATATGTAAGATGCAAATTTTTATTTCTAAAACTTTAAAAAACTAGTTATTACATCAATGATATAAGAATATTTACGTAATTTAACTTTTTAGATATTTAAAATTTATTTTTATCAATTTTTTTTGAAAAAAAGATGATTTGAAATCAGAACCATAAGTTTTTGAACCGGAATCGGCAATTTCGGTTCCACCCAAGGAGGAATCGGCCCAGAACCTACTCCCTATGATTTTGAGATGGGTCATGCCCGGTTCTGAGTTGACCAGTTCCGGTTTCAAAATGGCCCGTGCCCAGGCTTAGTTGGTAGATTGAATTAATGCAATATGACAGCCTACAAGACAATATCCTTGTCCCGTGTGTGGAAGACTCCATTGTACCTCAGCAGTATAATACCATTCACTTACAGCAACAGTTAGAAAAAGTGCTAAACTTCAATTTTAAAATTTTAATGAAATTTGACGTACTTAAAAAAATCGTGGTCAAACAAAAAATTCCTAAAGATCTTAAAACCAAAATAGCTTGACCGCTCATTGTTACCAATTCCCTTCAAGATGTGCTAGTTTAAAAAAATTGAGAATTACAATGGAATATTAACTTAAAATAATACGAACTTTTAGCGGATGAACAAATTATATAACGAATTTTAAAAATGACTTATAAAATCATGAATTTTGCTTCCGTTCTCACCATCTATCACGTGGTTAACTTAGCAAATGATGGAACTGACGTGACACTAACGAAGTTAATGTGGTATTTGACAGAGCTAACATAATACTGATGTGGTAGAAAACTTTTGAAGACTCAGAAGACTTTTCTTATCAATTATGTATTTGAGGTCAAACCTAGATTGTTAATGCATGTAAGCCTGTCAATACGTGTCATATCGTGTCCAAACATGTCGCATCTAAACGGGTTCATGTTAAAAGAACATCAACCCATATACAACTCGTTTAATAAAATGGGTCAAAAACTTCAAACATGAACACGATACGATACGCGTAATCCGTATAACTAAATATGTGTGTTGTAATTGCAATTTTTACTTAGTATGTTTAAATGAGTTAATGGGTTTAATACATAAATACATAATTAAACAGGTTTAATCATGTCGTGAAGAGTTACTTGGGATGTAAACGGGTTACGTGTGCCAACCCGTTTAGACACGAAACTCTTTTAGGCTCAATATGAACCTGTCTAACTCCGTGTCATGTCGCGTCGAGATATCGTATCGTGTCAAAAATTACCAGACTTAAGTGCACGTCGGCATACCACCTCATCACAATCTTCTTTCGTGCATGATTGTCAAAGCAGGCCTACCATGCCTTATCTTCACTTGTGACAACCGCGTTACAATAAATAGTGAAGAAGACCTCTACAAATAGAGGAACTGACTTCTCTTGGAAGATGGTCTGCATTGAGTGATCAGCAGATAAATAAATTATATAACGAATTTTAAAAATAGATTGTCAAACAAGAAACTTTACTTCTATTATTACCATCAATCACATGGGTGACTTAGCAAATGATGGAACTGACGTGACGCTAACGAAGTTAATGTGATATTTAACGGAGCTAACGTAGCACTGGTATTGTAAAAGTCTTTTAAAGACTTAGGGAACTTTTCTTATTGATTATGCATTTGAAGTTAAACCTAGAATGTGAATGCATGTTGGTTTATGGCCTTACCACAATCTTCTACCATGTATACCGACGTACATTAGACGGTGAAAAGACCTCTACAAATAGTCATTGACTTCTCTTGGAAGAAGGTCTGCATGGAGTGATCCCACGGAGAGCACACGCCATCAACAAGGAGCCGGGTAGTCCCAATTTGGTGACAAAGAGAGAGAGTTTTAGAAGTAGAAAAATATCAGTGAACCTCTTAAATTATTTAGTAGTTATTTTTGTAAATTGAGGGTAATTTCTCCTATTATAAGAGAATAATTATTATTATTGTTCACTCCTTTTTAATAGAAAAAAGGTGTGATAAATCATTGTTGGAGTGAAATCCTTATATACTTACTTTGGTTCGAAAATTGGTAAACTTCAGTTTTAAAAGTTTAATGAAATTTGTCGTCCAATGTACATCATCCACTAAAAAATGATCGTGGTCAGAGAAAAAAATTCCTTAAGATCTTAGAAAAATAAAAGAGTCTTGACAGTTCATTGTCACCAATTTCCTTCGAGATGTGCAAGTTAAATAATTCTCAGTAGAACATTAGTATGAAAAACACGAACTTTGGGTGGATGACTAAATTATATTCCAAACTTTAAAAATACTCCGTAAAATTATGAACTACGCTTCCGTTATCACCATCCATCACTTGAGTGACTTAGTAAATGATGGAACTGACATGACACTAACGAAGTTAATGTCGTATTTAACAGAGCTGATATAGATGTGGTAGAAGACTTCTCTTATTGATTGTGTATTTGAAGTCAAATCTAAAATGTTAGTGCACGTTGACATACAATCTTATCACAATCTTCTTCCGTGCATAATTGTCAAAGTAGGCCCCACTATGCCTTTTCTTCACATGTCAGAACCGCGTTATATTAAATGGTGAAGAAGACCTCTACAAATAGAGGAATTGCCTTCTCTTGGAAGATGGTCTGCATGGAGTGGTCAATGGAGACGACACACCATCAACAAGGAGTCAAGATAGTCCCAATTTGGTTACAAAGAAAGAGAGGGTTTTAGAGGGAGAAAAAATCAGTGAGTTCTTTAACTTATTCAGTCTTTTCTTTAATTAATTGAGGGCAATTTCTCATATTACAAGAGAGTGATTATTATTATTGTTCACTCATTCTTAATAGATAGGATGTGTTATAAAGCTTTATTAGAGTGAAATTATTATATACTAACTTCAGTTCGAAAATAGGTAGACTTCAGTTTTAAAAGTTTAATAAAATTGTTGTCCAATGTACATCTTCCACTAAAAAAAGATCGTGGTCAAACAAAAAAAAATCCTTAAGATCTTAAAGAAATGAAAGAGCCTTGACAGCTCATTGACATCAATTTCCTCAAGACGTGCCAGTTGAAAAAAATATTTGAGAATTGCATGGAATATTAGCATAAACAATATTAACTTTTAGCAGATAACTAAATTATATCACGTACTTTAAAAATGGTCTGTAAAATATGAAATTTTCTTTCGTTATCACCATTCATCACGTGGGTGACTTAGCAAATGATGGAATTGACAGGACACTAACGAAGTTAATGTGGTATTTAACGGAACTGATGTAGCGCTGATGTGGTAGAAGACTTTTCCTATCGATCACGTATTTGAAGTCAAACCTAGAATGTGAATGCATGTTGGCTTACAACCTTATCACAATCTTCTTCCACGCTTGATTATCCCCACCATGCCTTATCTTCACTTGTGAGATCCGCCTTACATTAAATGGTGAAGAAGACCTCTATAAATAGAGGCAATCCCTTCTCTTGGAAGATGGTCTGCATGGAGTGATCCCACGGAGAGCACACACTATCAACAACGAGCCGAGAAAGTCCCAATTTGGTGAAGAGTTTTACAGAAAAAGTCAGTGAATCTCTCAAATTATTCAGTCTTTTCTTTCATAAATTGAGGGTTGTTTATTCAGTTATAAGAGAATGATTATTGTTTTTGTTCACTCCTTATTAACAGAGAGAATATGCTATAAATCTATGTTAGTGTGAAATCCTGATATACTTAAGTTCCAAATGTGATAAACTTCAATTTTAAAAGTAAAAATAAGATTTGTCGTCCAATGTACATCACCCACTAAAAAAAGATCGTGGTTCAAAAAAAATTCCTTCGGAAGAATGGGAATCTTTTATTTCTTGACTCCCAGGAAAATGAGTGAATCCATGGGCCTAAGACCCATGAAATAAAGCTAAAATCCTATAAATCATTTATGCTCGTGACCCAATTAGCTCATTTCAATTTCTTCTATTTTCTCCACTGCTTTTATAACCCCTTTAATTATCCATTCATTAAATTAGATGAAGACAATGTGCTGTCATTTGCTTCTAAAAGCCACCGAAAAAGAGAGATAGATTTGGGGGTGGGGGTGGGGAAAGGAGTTTAGTCTACTACCTAATCAATTTACCGGTATGAATTATTCAATTTGTGTTTCTTCTAGATTATCTGGGTTTTCGTTCTTGCTCTATAAGCTAGGTTCTGCGTTTGGTGATCTAAGAACGGAATTAGCTAAACGACTGAGTAAAGGAGTTGAGCGCTACCTCTACTTTGGATTGTTGAATAATAGTTAAATGGATAAAAGAGTGTTTATCGTGCCATTAGACTAATTATTGCCGTCAAAGGGCATAAAAATGTTAAGCAATAATGTATTAATAGGTAGACAATGAAAGATGGCTTAATTATGTTAAATTCTTATATTTTTGGTTTGGTTCAGCAAGGAATGAATCTTAAAGAAGATTGTTCTTTATACATTCATATATGATAATTATTCTGGGGGTAATGTTGACTAGAATGTGAATGAGCTGTTAGCTCTTTGTGGTTTGATCTATGCTTGAGAGGTTATACTATTAAAGGAGGTTAGGGAGATAATCTAGGATTGAATCCATCGATAACTATAACCAAACACGATTCTTATACATGTCCATTTATGTGCTTATTGCATTATTGAGTCTTAATTGAATTCATTATAACAGAACTTGGAATAGTCATGTTATATAGATCTTTAAGTTTGATGAGGAATTTGAAATTCGAACAAGCTTGGTTGGGGATATTACAGCATTATGGCACCGCTTTGAGATAAGCTAATTGGCTTCCAAGACATTACTTAGCATAAAAATTAATGAAGTGGAAAAATTACTCATGCCCAGATAAATGACCTTTAGCTTCAAAGCTTAGGTTGCGCCTCTAAAATGCTCTACAGGTCCAAGGTTTCGAGAGAATTTATGAAAGGTCTAATAATAGTTTCCCCCATTTCTCACTTGGATTTAATAAGTTTCTTATTTATTGATGTTAATGGGTAAGATAGAGGGAGGGATCTCGCAGTTATTATGTCTTACTTAGGCATATAACTATTAAGGAATGACGATAGCTGAACTTATTACATTTTAAAGGATTCATCCAACCTGTCAGACTCCTCAGGAATGTATATGAAAGGACGTACATGATATATGGTATGATAAGTGATTGAATGTATGTTCTGACTATGATTATTTTATTTGTTTGTATTGTGATTTAGGGTGATTACCCTATTCATCTACGAAATGACACAAGTATAGATGTAAAAATAGTAAGAAAAGTATTATATGATACATGATAAGATAAGTGCATATAATTTAGTTATGATTATTTGATTCAACTATGTTGCAACTATAGTACGTGAAACTCTTTCCGACTTGAGGTTAGCCCCAGGGGTTACCGGGGCGGACGAAACTTAACTTGGGACTTTAATCGTGTGTAATTAGGAGTCGCCACTAACTGTTCAAGGACTAGTCCTAAAGTCGATTAGAAACCTACTATTTTACCTAAGGGATCATGACACTAACCATCTAAACACTTATTTGTCGATTAGCTGAGGGTTCTCTCCCCCTCTCTATTCGCTGCTTGATTTTCTTACTGACGGTCCTCCGCTGAGAGCATCTCTCCCTTTTTTCATTGCGGCTGTTGGATCTTCATCCTAGAATCCTAAATTTAATTATATATAATATGATATTTATTTTATTTTTATTTTTATTTTATATTTTCTTATTAAAATTTATTTAGTTAAGATTTTCTTGAAGAAGAAATTCAAGAAAGGTCCCTCGAATATATCATGCATAATATTTCAATCCACCGGTTCTTATAACTCCCTGAAGCACAAAAATTATTCTTTTCCTATCTCATTCTCAACCCCTTGATATTACATTCTATTTTTTCTTTAATCTTTAATGAGTTGAGATCCAGATGACGCTGATTATGCTAAATTTAGACCTCTCATTAATTAGATACAATTTTTCAAATAGAGCTGACCAAGATGCATGAATATGACAGGTTCAGCCAATTTCATTTAAAAATCGTATCTTCTTCTCTGGATCAAATCTTAGGGTCCAAAATATGTCAAATTGAATCTAGTCAGATGTTCTTCACAATAATTCTGAAATTGTCCTATGATGACTGTAATTAGATTCTCAACTTTAATCTCAACCATTATATTAGGTCTGGTATGGGCATGTGTCTACTCAAATTTTCGGGATCCAGTTTCAGGTACTTTCCGGACCAAAATGAGGTGTCAACAGCAGTTATGGTTAAGGATGTATCTGTTCATCTTATTTGGATGACTTAGTCGACATGTACATGCAACATCACATGACATGTGTCCAAGAGATTGAAGAATACATAGTATGCATATGCATATCCCGCAAAGGGATGAATGATGATACTAATGTTCCCCGTAAGAGATGCCCCAGAAGAGATGAATGACCATTGATCAGTTGGTAATATTATACGAATGATTATACGAAATATTCCCGTAAGGGACACGATGATACGAAATGGGATGCCCCAGAAGAGACGAATGGACTAATGATGAGTGGGTAATATTAAGAAGGGTCCACTGACCAGTTGGTAACATGCATGCATTCATGATTCTATCATTGGATAGCCTATTGGATATTGTTTCATGAAGTGATAAGAGTA
The DNA here is from genome assembly GCA_025802135.1 of Lagerstroemia fauriei. Taxonomy (NCBI): domain Eukaryota; kingdom Viridiplantae; phylum Streptophyta; class Magnoliopsida; order Myrtales; family Lythraceae; genus Lagerstroemia; species Lagerstroemia fauriei. The sequence continues at coordinate 7,780 of JAOYND010236500.1, forward strand.
TATGCTTATGTAATTCGGTAAATTTAATGATTTTTGATATGATGATAAAGCACGTGGTAATTTGACATTACTGTTTGAATCGATAATGGTTTTTGCATATGGAATTTTGCAAGTTTAATGATTTTCGATGTGAATGAAATGGTAAGTTGAACATATCTTCATCTAATAACTAAATTTTCTATGATAAGTTGAGAAGTATAAAAATGCATTTATACATGTTTTAAAGTTATACTGTTATTATACAAGGTATATTTTACATTGAATTTAGCACTCACTAAGTTGTAGTTCACATTGTTCTACATATGATTTTTCATATTGAACTTGAGGCCAAGTTAGTTGTGCAGCGAGCATAGGTAGTTTCTAATAGTGGAGATCGAATGGAGGATGTGATACAGATAAACTATATTAGATAATGATAAAATCTAAATAGTTGTGCAATTATATAATGTCTGTTGCGATCTGATAATACTACGTACAGTTTTATATTATTAATTTTCAAAATTTTCGCTTATACATTTATAGGTTATGTTTAACAGACTTATTTTATTATATAAAATATAGCAATTTTATGGGAAAATTTTACCGAATTTTTGGATAGTGACATATGGGTCTCCTTTATGACCGAAAAAAATGTATTAGATCATTTAATGTCTATCCTTAGATAACAACATCTAAGCAACATCTAAATTTAGTATTATTAAGCAATAACAACAAGGTACAATTAATATTAACTCACCAAATCTCGTTTAAGGGTAGATTATGATTTGCACATGTATATCTAAAGAACAGATTTATTTAACCATATCAAAATTTATAAAACTCAATGTTAAAAGGTGCACATACTCTCGAACCTGAATCTCTTTTGTCCTCTGCTATCTGACAAATTAGTATGAACAATTAGTGGAAGGTGGTCAGAACCAATAGCTGCTTCATGCACAACCTGTGTTTTAGGAAAACAAGCTCTCCACTCAACTGATATCAAGGCCCTATCAATTCTTTCTTTAACTCTATTCTCACCCTCTCTTTTGTTACACCAAGTGTACTTTGGGCCTTGAAAACCAGCATCTATTAGTCTAGCATCATTTATCAGATTCTGAAAGCTACAAATCCTTCTTCTAGAGGTAGATGAGCCCCCACCCTTTTCACCCTGGTCCAAAATTTCATTAAAGTCGCCCACACACAACCAAGGCATTCTGTTACCCTCAGCTATTCCTCTAATACAGTCCCAATTCCTAATCCTCTGATTAAGATCACAACTAGCATACACCCAAGTGATATGGCACTCCAAAGAAACAGCCTTTTGTTAAACTATTGTATCCAAAATATTCTCTGACTCCATACAGAAATGCACTTCTATATCATCTTTCCACCACAAAGCAAGCCCCCCTCCTAAACCTATAGGATCTACATACCTACACTGCTGGAACCCTAGAGATCTTTTAATCTTTTCCAATTTTTCTGTTGAGTTTTTTGTCTCCATGAGGAAAACTAAACTAGGACTAACTTTCCTAACCAACCCTCTCAAGGCTTTAACTGTCAGGGGAGGGCCTATACCCTGACAGTTCCAACTAAGGAAAATCATTTGGGACTTGTGGCTGATTAAGGCTAGCCACCACAACCATTTTTCTCCATCGAACCACACTGCTCAACCCGCACATCTACCAAATTCAGTTCCTGTAAGGAATTTAAAGAGGCCACTCCAGTCCTCCATTTCCTAAACCTTCGAATATTGGTTCTGTTACGTACCCCAACCCCCAATGCTGCTACACTCTTATTCCCAGGACAAATTTCTTCACTACTACACACACTCCTAATATTAGTAATCCTATTATCTTCAGTTCCTCCATCCACCAACATCTTCTTATTAATCAACCACTCAATTCCTTCTGAAGCTAACTTCCTCTTCAAAGACAATCTTTCTAATGCTAACTAAAAATCATAAGGTACTATTGCAAAATTAGCACTACTTCTCTCATCCTTTGGTGGCATTTCAACAATATATACCTTATCAGCACTATGATCATCCTTGTTATTATTATCACTAGTAACACATTTCTTACTTGAGACTTCCTGAACAGAAGAACCATAGCAAAACTCATGATCTATCACCTCCTTCACCCCTTTCAAGTAACCATCTAGAGATCCTAAATCTTCAGCTTCCAAACAATTACCTAAGCTATGATTCTGACCAGTATCTCCATCTCTAATGGCATCTTCCTTCAACTCCCTAAAAGTCTTATCCATGCTATCAACTCTTAACATCTTATATTGGCCACCCTCCTCCTCCATACTTTGCATAGACACAGTCCCATCTCTCTCTCTTGAAGGATCCCCAAACACAACTACCTTAGGACAGCAGGGAATATTTAAGCTAGAGACCTTCGTTTCCTTATCACCCTTCCTTTTTCCATGAGACTCTTGTAAATTTGCCCAAGAAGTATCAATATTTTCAGGAACACAAGTAGATGTAGTGCTATTGTTACAGCCAGCCTCATTTCTCTCCCTACTTCTTGGATTAATAACTAGCATACCCTTCCTAGGTTGTAAGGCTCGTAAAAAAGGACCAAAAGGGCTTACTTCCTTAGACTTGTCAATCTTACAATATCTATCTATGTGATCTAAACACCCACATCTAAAGCAAAAATCACCCAATCTCTCATACTTCACATCTATCCAAATAGGATCTCTATTCCGCCCTCTCACCCATAAACCTCTAACCAAAGGATCTTCCCAACGCAGACTCACTCTAACTCTTAAAAAGCTACGCCATACACCCCCCGGAGAAACAGCCGAATCAACCTTTAATACACCACCAATCTGTCCCCCTAAAATTTTACCAGTTGCTTCTGTCATCATATCTAAAGTCAGGCCATGAAATTGAATCCAAACGTTAATCGTATTTGTATCAATTTCCACAAGCATTTTATCTGGACTCCACTCCTTGAGATTCAGCCAGACACCATTAATCGTCCAGGGACCATCCTCTAAAACCTTCTGAGCACTAGATGCATTTTGGAACACAAACATAAAGCTATTCTTACCTAGATCTGACACATTAATTTCTCCTAAACCATTCCAAGCCCATTTTAGAACATTTAGAAGAGTTCCCCTGCTAACCTCCTTACCAGAGATCAACCTGCCAACCAAAACGGGCTTCCCATCAGGTCTTGTAGGCTCCTCATCCAAAATAATACAGTTCGCAAATGACTTATTAGGACAACTCAAAGAAGCATTAGAAGGATGAGCCTGCATTTTCCTATACAAATAAGCTGCAAACAGAGCAATACCACTGAAAAGTAAAACGAATAAAGCGACTACAATAGAGACCTTCCTATGAAACAGAGACACAAGGAGAGAGAAACAAACAGAATCAAGGAAGTTTTTGCTCCATAAATGACCTTCGCGCTACCAGAACGAACAGTCTGATATAGAGCACTAAGGAAACGAAATTAATCGCTAGATCATGATGTGAGAATCTGGCAACTGACGAAAGCAATTTAATCAGCAAACATTGCCAAACTTGCTGATGCTAAAGAAAGAAGGTTATTGCTTGTTTTAAGGCCTTCGCGCCGCCGAACGAACAGCCTAAACAAGCACCAGAGAAGCGTACATACGCTGATCCAGATGCGAGAAATGACGACTAACAAGAAGTATTATCCGATGCAAAAGAGACAAGAGCTTGCATCAATGTAATCAAAGAAAGGTACACACCTGAATTAGGAAGGATTCACACTGCCGAATGAATCTCCGTCCAGGCACAAAGAAGTGAGAACCGCTAGAACAGATTCTTGAAGAGAACTGGCAGCTGGCACTATTTTCATCCTTCAATCCAAAACAAACACCGTCGAAGACAGGAATCATGAAAAATCAAAAAGCAATCAAACAAAATCACGAAGCTAATCAGTCTATGGAGAATGAGAGAGGTAGTTAGAGGCGGTTTGGAAGAAGAGGAAAGCTCCTGGCGACGAAACCGAGACAGAACTCAGTGGATGCTCTCACAAGGAGAGAGAAATCTCTCACTCTAGAAACTAGAGAGAGAAGGAAGTCCATACATAATAGGGATGTTTAAAGAGTATGTGGACCACCAGTGAGGAATGTAAAGATGTCATTAGAGGTGTTTGGCAGAATAATAGGGATGTTTGCTTTGAGCATGTTGAGAAGACTAAGAGTTTGTGAGCAAGATCTTAAGAATTGGAGTAGGTGTTTCTTTCGCAATAATGAAAAGAGAATTGCTGAATTTCAACAAAAAATTAAGGATGAACAGAGTAAAGAAGTCTCAGAAGATAACCCTGAGCTTGAGGATGAGCTAGTTCAAGAGTTAGATGAATTATGGCTTAGGGAAGAAATGTTTTGGCACCAGAGGTCCAGGAATAATTGGCTGAATTTTGGGGATAGGAATACATCCTTTTTTCATCAAAGTACTTTGAATAGGAGAGCTAGGAATAAGATTTTGAGAATTAAGAATGACAATGGGGTTTGGATTGAGAAAGAAGAGGATATCATGCTTACTTTTACTCGTCATTTTCAGAAGTTGTTTACTGCTGAACCAAATAGGGACTTTGATGAGGTGTTACAGGTAGTTAACACTGTTGTAACTGAGGATATGAATGTAGCTCTAACAGGAAATGTGAATGAAGCTGAAATTACTGAAGCAGTTTTCCAATTGGGTGCTCTAAAGGCTCCGGGTCCTGATGGTTTTTCTGGTATCTTTTATCAAAGTTATTGGGACATCATAGGAGATAGCATAATGAAAGCTGTCTTGCATTTTTTCTCTACTTCTCAGCTGCCAGCAAGCATAAATTTGACTGAAATTGTGTTGATTCCAAAAGTACTTGGTCCTGATTGTCCTTCCCAGTTTAGACCTATTAGCCTTTGCAATTTCATTTATAAGATGTTTCAAAAATTCTTGTCAATAGGTTGAGACCTTTTCTAAATGCTATCATTTCTCCTGAGCAAAGTGCTTTTCTTCCTGGTCGATTGATTCATGACAATTCAGTGGTTGCCCATGAGGTCTTTCATTTTTTGAGAGGTAAAAAGAAAGGTAAGAATGAGTGTTGTGCAATTAAGCTTGATATGGATAAAGCATATGATAGGGTTGATTGGAAGTTTTTAGAGGTTGTGATGAGTAAGATGGGTTTTGCAAAGCTGTGGATCAAATGGATTATGGTCTGTGTTGAATTAGTGAATTATAATATCAACCTTAATGGGAAGTGTGCTGGAAAGGTGGTGCCTTCGAGAGGAATCAGGCAAGGGGACCCTTTGTCTCCTTATTTGTTCATCATTATGGCTGATGTTCTTTCCTTGATGGTATCCAAAGCTGTGGCTGCAGGAAGGCTGAATGGAATTAAAATGAAAAGGTCATGTCCAGTTATCTCTCATCTCTTTTTAGCTGATGATTCAATCTTCTTCATCAAGGCAACTAGCAGTAATGGGAGAGAGCTGAAGAATATTCTGGACAAGTATTGTTTGGCTTCGGTACAAGAGATTAATATGCGTAAGTCTTCTATGGTCTTGAGTAGCAATGCAAGTTCTGAACTGAGAAAAGAATTGTGTAGTCTGTTTGGTATATGTCCTGAGGTTAAGGCTGGGAAATATTTGGGTTTACCTACTGATTGGGATAAATCTAAAGGAGAAGCCTTAGGATATATTA
>JAOYND010236606.1:0-13428 GCA_025802135.1 Lagerstroemia fauriei
GGGTTGTGTCTGAGCAACATAGGTCTCTTTTTGCTGCATGGGGTCTCTAGCATGCAAGCTTTATTTTGTGGCCTGCGGGCCAACTTTTGTTCATTGATTCGTTGAGTTTTGTACAGGGTCTTGTACAACGTACATATCTAATTTACAGAAATGAAAGAGCACAGCTTACGAATCAAAAAAAAAAAACAGCTGGTAGATGCCATGTAGACACAAGATGAGCGAAGATAAGCCTCAATGAAGACCAGCGACAACCGAACCTAAGGAGAAGATGGCCAAAGGCGAGGCCAGCAAGGCATTACCTGCGGCTAGTGGAGAGCAAAGCCAGGACAAGCATGGAACCCATCGCCTCGGAGCTACGGAGCAAAGGGTGGCCGACCCTGTGGCGAGCCAAGGATGGAACGATGTGCAGAGCTCTGCCGCGTCTCTTCTGGCGAACGAAGGACCTGGGCTGGTTTTGGGCAACGGATGGGGTTCAATAGCATTGTCGATGGGAGCAATGGCGTCACCAGTGGCAGGGATTCTGATTGGAGGACTGACCGCAGACACTGGCGCAATCGGAGGAAGACAAGGCGCAGGGATGGGGCTGATCTGGAGCGGGCAGCAAGTGAGAGAAGCTGGAGGAGATTGTGAGACGTTGGGCTGGACTTCTGGGCCACGGGCTTGGAGGTAGGAAGAAGTGGGACCAGTTGGGGCGACACACAACAATACTCAAGGAATAGGGCCCAAACAAGAATGGGCTCGACAGACCCAGCAAGCACCCCACAGCTTGTGGCATGAGCAGCAAAATGGGCTAGGGCGGAATGGGCATGGGCAAGCCCATAATAGGGACAGCCCAAATCAAGCGCGCCCAATTCAAGCTAGGCAAAGGCTGACCTGGACTGTAATGGTCCCACATGTGGAAGCTTGAGGAAGATTTCTAGGATTCGAGAATCACGGAGGAGACCTAAACCAAGCTAGGTTCGAGGTGGCACAAGTTGGACCTGGGCAAGCCCAATTTGGAATTGATGCATGGATTCAAAAAATGAGGATACCAATTTTCGAAGGATAAGATGCGTACGGATGGATATACTGAGTAGAGCGGTATTTTGCAATCACTGGGTTTACTGTAAGGGAGAAATTAATGGCAGCAGCCCTATGCTTGGACAGAAAGGCCCTCGCACTATAGTGGAGGGAGCAACGCCAACCGATACTGTTGTAGTCAGAATTTAAGGAGTGCTTGATTAAGCGGTTTTGTTCTAGCCACAACAGCGATGTTCAAGAGCAATTTCTCACTCTCACACAGGAAGGAACTATGATGGAGTATCAGGAAAAATTTGAGTTTCTATCCGGATGGTTGACAGGAATATCAGAGACAGTGTTGGGGAGCAATTTCATGAAGGGCTTAACTTGAAATTCACGTCGTATTGCGAATATTTGAGCCAAGAGGGCTGAACGAGGCCATGAAATTGGCCCAACTAATTGAAGACCAACAAGTGATCGTAAAGGGAAATAAGCCGAACAGGGTTGGTAATCTTCCCCACAGCAATGCGGGACGCTTTTCCAGAGGAGGATCAAAACCCCTAACCCTGGGGATTCCAAAGGAACATGCGAAGGATCAGCACATTAGTGGGTGACTTAACAGGAATTTGAAGCGACTTACAGAGTCGGAAATAGTGAACAAGCATGCTAAGAGACTGTGTTTCCGATGCGACAAGAAGTTTTCACTCAGCCGCCGATGTAAGGATCGGACCGTGGAGGTCCTGGCTGTTTGCAATAATGAGGATGAGGGAGAGCAAGTAGTTGCAGAAGAAAGTGGAGTACATGAACTCTTACACTTGGATATGGCAGAGGTGTCCCTTATTTTAGTAGTAGGATTAACTTCAAGTCACTCAATGAAGATTAAAGGACGCATTGGGGAGCGAGACGTGGTCGTGCTAATCGACAGTGGGGCCACCCACAACTTTATGTCTAGCATCATCATACCAGAGTTGAACCTTCCGCTAACTGATATTGGGGGGTTCATGGTGGTCCTAGGGCCAGGACAAGTGGAACGAAGTCAAGGATTGTGTCGCAGGCTGATCCTCGCCTTGCAAGGAGTGCAAGTGATTGAAGATTTCCTACCTCTCAACTTAGGGAGTACGGATGTCATCCTAGGCGTGCAATGGTTGCGCATTTTGGGAGAGAAAAAGATCAATTGGAAACTATTAAAGATGAAATTTGAGGTTGCCGGCTAGTGTTATTAGAGGGGGGCCCAAGGCCATGTCGGGCCAAGGTCTCCTTGGGGAAAGCGAACAAGGAAGTCGGATATGGGTTCCTAGTAGATCTGCAACAATTGGAGCCTGAGAGGGAAGGGAAGGAGGAGAAGGTACTGAGTCACATCCAGAGAATTCTGGCTCAATATGAGGAGATATTCCAGTTGCCTCGGGGTTTACCAAAACAATGAGACCACAAGCATTGTGCTCAAGGAAGGTGAGCCCCCTGTTATTGTGCATCCCTATCGATACTAGCAGGTTCAAAAGGATGAGATTGAATGAACGATAAAGGAGATGCTGGAGTCCGGAATCATACAACCCAATTTGAGCCCTTACTCTAGTCCAGTTCTACTGGTAAAGAAGAAGGATGGGAGCTGGAGATTTTGCATTGATTATCATGCACTTAATAAGGCAATTATTCCTGACTAAATCCCTATACCGGTAATTGATGAACTCCTAGATGAATTATATAGAGCGACTTTGTTTTTGAATATCGACCCTAAATCTGGTTCTCATTAGATTCGGATTCGAAGAGGGGATGAGCACAAGACAGCTTTCCGAATCCATGAAGAGCACTAGGAGTTAATTGTCATGCCTTTCGACCTGACGAACACCCGGGGCACCTTCCAATCATTGATGAATAAGGCATTCGGCCCGTACCCAAGAAAATTCGTGCTTGTTTTCTTTGACGATATTTTAGTTCATAGTGGCTCAATGGAAGAACATGGGAAGCATTTGCGGAAGGTGTTGGCAGTGCTGCATCAACACCAACTGTACGCAAACCAGAAGAAATGCTTGTTCGCACAAGTAAGGGTAGAGTACTTGGGACATTGGTATCGATGGAAGGGGTGTCTGCTGACCCCTCTAATAGATTAGCGATGATTGATTGGCCCACGCCAAAGACATTAGAGGAGTTGAGGGCTTTTTTGGAGCCCACAAGGATATTCCTGGAAGTTCATCAAGGGATATGGCAGCATCGCCGCTCCGCTGACAGAGCTATTGAAGAAAGATAACTTTAACTAAGGAGAGGAGGTGAGTGTAGCCTTTGAGTGACCAAAGCAGGCCATGGCTACTGCCCCGGTGTGGGCACTACAAGATTCTAATAAGCCCCTTATCATTGAGACGGACACTTCTTGGCATGGTCTAGGCAGAGTGCTCATGTAGAATAAGCAGCCTATTGCTTACTATAGTCAAGTTCTTTCCAGGCGAGCACGACTCAAGTCCGTCTACGAACGGGAGCTAATGGCAATTGTCCTAGCTATCTAGAAGTGGTGGTCATATCTATTGGGCCAGTAATTGATAGTACGCACTAAGTGACGAAGCCTAAAGTTCCTGCTAGAACAACAAATGGTCACAGAAGAGCACCAGTGTTGGATGGCCAAGTTGCTAGGTTGCAACTTCGAGATTCAATATTGACCTGGACTGGAAAACAAGGCAAAGGGTGCCCTGTCAAGGAGGATGGAGGAGCCACAATTAGCAACAGTCTCAATTCCTTATTTGTTAGACTGGGAGTGCCTGATACGGGAAATCGAGGAGGATGGGGCACTATTGAGAATTTGGGCAGACCTAATTAGAGGGGATACTCATCACCTCGGTTACACATTGGAAGGGTAGCATCTACCATATCAAGAAAGGTTGGTACTGCCAAGGACGTCATCTCTCATTTCGTGGCTTTTGCAAGAGTTCCATGGTAGTGTTGTCGGAGGTCACTCTAGTACCTTGAAAACCTCCCGTCGAATGGCCAATGAGCTATATTGGGAAGGCACAAAGCTTGATGTAACATGAGTAGTCGCGGAGTGTCACATTTGCCAGTGCCATAAGTACATGGCCATGGCACCGGGAGGATTACTTCAGCCATTGGCCCTACCTAATCAAGTATGGGAAGAGGTGACAATGGACTTCATTGAGGGTTACCTCGATCGAAGGGCTACACAGTGATCATGGTGGTAGTAGACCGACAAAAAAAATATGCCCATTTCATACCCCTTCGCCATCCTTATACGGTCGTTATAGTATCCACAACTTTTACGAGAGAGGTGCTTGGCTACATGGTATACCCAAATCTATTGTGTCAGATCGAGCCAAGATTTTCTTCAGCCATTTATGGCGCGAACTGTTTGAGATGCAAGGTACTAAACTGAAGTGCAGTACCCCTTACCATCCACTAGCAGACAGCTAGATGGAGGTTGTGAATCGTAGCGTCGAGACTTACCTCCGGTGTTTTGTGTTTGACAAACCGAAGCAATGGGCATGATGGCTTGCTTGGGCAAAGTATTGGTATAACACTTCCTATCACACAATGATGAGGACTACATCTTTCAAAATTTTATACAGCTGTTACCCACCACACCTCGTTCATTATAGCAAAGGAGCTACGCTAGTATCCCAACTAGAGCAGTATTTGGAGGAGCGGGATAAGGTGTTGGAAGAGCTCAAGCGGCATTTGATGCGATCCCAATAGCTGATGAAGCAACATGCTGATGGCAATAGATGGGACGTTCAGTTTGCAGTGGGGGACAATGTCTATTTAAAACTCCGCCTATACCGGCAAATATCCCTGAGACAGCGAGGGAATAAAAAGTTATCCCCTCGGTACTACAAGACCCTATGGGGTGATTGAGCTAGTTGGGGAGGTAGCTTATCGCTTGAAGCTGTCGCCTCTTTGGTAATCCAACCAGTACTTCTTATCTCTCAGCTGAGAAAAGTAATCAGGGATCACACTCCTTCGAGCACACTACCTCCCACCTTGATTGATGACATGAAAGTAATCACGAAACTCGATTCTTTGGGAGGAGTTCGACGAGGTACAGCAGGTTGCACGGAAGTACTCATCAGATGGAAGGATCTTCCAACCCACAATGCCACATGGGAGGATTTTGAGATGATCCGTCCGCAATTTCCCGACTTTCACCCTGAGGACAAGGTGACTCTTCAGGGCGGGAGTAATGATGTCGAAGGAGCAAATTCGGGAAGAATTAGACAATTATGCTAATAATTGATTTTTCCTTTTTGAGTTTATGGTACTTCCTTTCATTTTCATAGTATGAGCATTTAAGAGAGTTAGAGGGGGTCATTCGGGCAGAAAAAATAATAAGTGTGTTTGATTTTTTCTCTTTCATTTCTTGTATTGGGAGAATCTGGCTTCCTCTCGAATAGCAGCCACAGTATTTTCATTCAATAAAATTCGCGAGGATTCTATCATAACTGTGTTTGAATAAGTTAGATTGTTTCATAAGATAATTGTCCCTCCCGAATTGACCCTTGCGCTAATTTTATTTCATTTCATACTCCAAGAAGCAGTTCTTGAAGCTTTTTCTAAATTTGCCTCTCAGCCACAGCACGGGAAGCTTCATTCATGGACCTCGTTTGCGAATTTGTGAACAAGAGCCTAGATATTGGAGCCCATTCTCGTGACATCGGCGAGGTTTCTTCCTCCAGGATAGCGCATCTCCTCGATTGTCTCCGGAGATGTCACTTGTCACCTCTCTATAGATACCAAACCTATCTAGATGACTGGGTTTTGACAAGAAGCATTTTCAGCAAGCTGTCTGAAAAGTTGGGACATCTCATCCTACATTGTCTCTGGAGTTGTGGCGGACCAAGTTCTCAATCTGTTCCGCCATGGGAAGAAGGTGAGAGTTTCGGTTTCAGTGGCACTCTTCCAACCATCACAGAGCTGCATCAGTCAGGAGTCAAATTTGCAATGAACAACGACAGCACTGATCTCCTCGACATCAAGTTTGATAGCCAGCAGGGTACCCTCAAGATCCCTTACTTTTTCATGGGTGACTCAACTGAAAGCATATTTAGAAACCTACTTGCGTTTGAGCAATGCAACTGTGCAAATGACTATGAAAACGACCTATGTCTCACCAGTTACTTTGAGCTCCTGGACCAGCTCATCAGCCAACCGAGTGATGTGGATCTGCTAGTCCAAAGTGGAGTCCTCAAGAACTCATTAGGGGACAGCACTAAAGCAGCAAATATGATCAACAACATGTCCCAAGGCCTGAGGATGCGCGAGGTGTCCCGCTATCATGTTCTATGCAAGGCTCTCACCAAGTACTATAAGGTGCCATGGCATAGATGGAAAGCAACACTGAGGCAAAACTATTGCAACAATCCATGGGCAGGCATTTCTGTTATTGCAGCAGTCATCCTCCTCATGCTCACCGTCACACAAACAGTGTATGCTATTCTCTCAAAATAGATGTTTAGTAAAGGCTCCTTTGTGTATGTCTTCTACTCTCGTCTCTACCATAGTATGGGGTCAAGTTTTCACCAACTTGGCAATATGGGATGTTATCAATAATCAAACATTACTCTTGATTTATGATTTGTTCAAGATATTGTTAACTATGGGGCATAGAAGAAAGCAGGCTCGGATCATTTCTTCTCCTTGATATCAGGAATTTCACGGACTGTTGATAGAAGTACATAATTTTGTTACAAAGACCAAAGCTTTGGTCAAAGGTTGTCATTTTCAAACAACCAAAGAAAGTGGGGAAGAATATAAATCCGTCCCTCACAAGGATCTATCAGCATCAGGACCAATAGCAACTTCTCTTCTGCTTGCCACGGTATTCTTCAATATCTGCTTATCTGAGCCAAAAGAGAAATGAAAGAAAAAGGTTATGACAACGTTAAGATCACTCGAGCTGCATTGTTTCATGGAACAACTAAACTAAGCAACACACACTATCGGGTTAACAAAGGGGAGTTCCTAGACATTGTCAATGACCAGAACAATCTTAATTTTATTGAAAATGTCTCACCAAAATATGGCGATAGCCATCAGTTCTGTGGTACCCACACAATTAGTAATCAAGCCCATACAGGACTCAGTGTTGGCCAAAGTCAGTGACTTGGCACTAACAATCATCCTGAGTATCCAAAGTAGTTCGGAAGAAGATAGACAACCCAGGAGGGTCGGTACTATATAACACAGCTCAATTCCAGCAGTAGTTGGCATATTTTTGTGTGGACATGATTCCGTGTGAGTTGTTTGATAGCAGGTTTGGAGAGACCTATTTCCTTCATGGTCTAGGGGGGACGACTTTGATATTTACACTGTAATATCTATAGAGAGAGTTTCCTACAGGATCCAAGAGAGAGCCCACAACAAGCAACCAAAAATATCCTCCTCAAACGAGAGAAGGGGTCACCTCTCCTTCCCCGTTGCCTGGCCATCACAGCAGTTCTCTCATTAGAAGACAAAACTCGGCGTCACTCTCCTTCAATCCTGACTGAGAAAATGAACCATACAGGATCTAGTTCTTATATTGGTCCCCTCAATCTAAAAATCTCCATAACTAAGTCAATTAATCCTCCAGTCTAATGGTTATGTTGGTCCCAGCAATTCCCACTAGCAATTCAGTACGGAAATCAGTAGTAACAACTGATGGGCCTAGACCACTTTTTTCGTTTCTATCCTAAATACATGCACACCAGCAAAAGCAGACACTCAATGACTCCACCTGAGAGAGGGAAAAATAAAAAGAGCAGCCCAGACTACTAGGCCTGATTGACTAAACTCCTAACAACAAACTCAAACAGCCATCACCGAAGTGGTCAGGACAAGTGAAAGGCTTGTCACCTGCTTTAGAAGATGCATGAATAGATTAGAGTGATGGAAGTATAAGAAAGAGGAGAGAAAAATCCATGGCGACTATGTTGATAGCAATGATGTAAATTAAGGTCCTACAAAGGTGACATACATGTCTGAGCATCTGGTTCTCATTCTGCAATGTGGAAAGTCGCTCTTCGAGCTCAGAGTTCTTCTTCTCCAAGTCCTTCACCCGCACCTCCAATCATTCAGGTAGGCTTTCTTCCTCTCCCTCGCTTGCTCCGCCAAAACCCTGTTCCTTAACAACCTATTCTCAATGGTGCACACACCCGAAACACTATTCAAAAATGAAATCGAAAAAAATGACGCTATGCTAAGCATACAAGAACAAGAGTGAGTGAATGAATGAATGAATGGACGAATGAATGAATGGACGAATGAATGAATATATAAAATGAATTGCTCTTACCGTTTCAATGTCTTGCTCTCGGTATCTGCAGGATTCCTCCCTCTCTTCCTCTGAATCTTTCCGGAAGGCTGTGCCTCGTCTGGTCTGGCTGCAGCTGAACCAGTAGCCTCTCAACCAGACTCCGAAGTTCCCGCCGGCTCACCTCCCTTCTCTGGCACTCTTCTGATCTCTTCATCACTCTCCTCTCCTAGTGACCCAAAGATTCATTCAGATTAAAAAGGTCAAATAACTTATAACAAGGCTGAGAATAGGAAAGTTAACTCAATCCCAAGAATTTCTCCTCTTAAATATGACAAGTTGCTAGGTTTTTCACCCAAATTCAAGTAATGTGAGCAGGAAATCACAAAAAACCCCTGCTTCCTCCACAGTTTTACTCGTTCATGGATGAGAAAAACCAATAGAGTTCGCCCAAAAGAGAAATATCTGCAATGCGCAAAAACCTGATGGGAGAATTTCGCATTCATGGGAAGGGAGATGCAGATATACTTACAGGAGTATATAATTTTATGCTAAATACGTCAAACATTTCTAGAAATCTCCCTTATGTTAGCAAAAACCTCGTGCTATTATGAGGTCTTTGAAGATCTTATCTCATGATCTTCTTTTTTCCTGGCATTTATAACCGTGTAGCTATCAAGGGACTGGGCATGAAGCTTCACATCTATTGAGGTAAGACCGATTTAATTGTATGGAAAGCAATCTAACACTTCTTGACTTCTGGTTCTGCCAGTTCCTTGAGAGAATGAAGGCACTGGACAGTTGGGATTGGAGAAAAAGGTAATCCATTGCTCTCACTGATTGTTGCACAGGTTGTGACCTTTGCTGAGCTATTTATGATCTGTTTAGAACATTACAGTGCCTCTTATCTACAGTTCTTTCTAGATCTTTACACTCCCAAAACCGGCAACAAAAACTAGCTCGTAAAGAGGTATCTTTGTCACCGGTGTTCATGATTTTGCTTCCATTCCCTTTTCAGTGAAAGTGACTATGGAAAGCATGTTGTCTGGGAGCTGGAGATTTTGGATTGATTATCATGCACTTAATAAGGCAATTATTCCTAACTAAATCCCTATACCGGTAATTGATGAACTCCTAGATGAATTATATAGAGCGACTTTGTTTTTGAAGTTCGACCTTAAATCCGGTTCTCATTAGATTCGGATTCGCAGAGGGGATGAGCACAAGACGGCTTTCCGAACCCATGAAGAGCACTAAGAGATCATTGTCATGCCTTTCGACCTGACGAACACCCCGAGCACCTTCCAATCATTGATGAATAAGGTATTCGGCCCCGTACCCAAGAAAATTTGTGCTTGTTTTCTTTGACGATATTTTAGTTCACAGTGGCTCAATGGAAGAACATGGGAAGCATTTGCAGAAGGTGTTGGAAGTGCTGCACCAACACCAACTGTACGCGAACCAGAAGAAATGCTTTTTCGCACAAGCAAGGGTAGAGTACTTGGGACATTGGTATCGATGGAAGGGGTGTCTGCTGACCCCTCTAATAGATTAGCGATGATGATTGGCCCACGCCAAAGACATTAAAGGAGTTGAGGGCTTTTTTGGAGCTCACAGGATATTCCCCGGAAGTTCGTCAAGGGATATGGTACCATCGCCGCTCTGCTGACAGAGCTATTGAAGAAAGATAACTTTAACTAGGGAGAGGAGGTGAGTGTAGCCTTTGAGCGACTGAAGCAGGCCGTGGCTACCGCCCCGGTGTTGGCACTACAAGATTTTAATCAGCCCCTTATCATTGAGACGGACACTTCTTGGCATGGTCTAGGCGCAGTGCTCATGCAGAATAAGCAACCTATTACTTACTATAGCCAAGTTCTTTCCAGGCGAGCACGACTCAAGTCCGTCTACGTGCGGGAACTAATGGCAATTGTCCTAGCTATCTAGAAGTGGCGGTCATATCTATTGAGCCAGTAATTCATAGTATGCACTAATCGACAAAGCTTAAAGTTCCTGCTAGAACAACAAATGGTCACAGAAGAGCACCAGTGTTGGATGACCAAGTTGCTAGGTTGCAGCTCCGAGATTCATTACTGACCCGAACTGGAAAACAAGGCAGAGGATGCCTTGTCAAGGAGGATGGAGGAACCAAAATTAGCAGTTGTCTCGATTCCTTATTTGTTAGACTAGGAGTGCTTGATATGGGAAATCGAGGAGGATGAGGCACTATCGAGAATTCAAGCAGACCTAATCAGAGGGGACACTCATCACCTCGCTACACCTTGGAAAGGCAGCATCTATCATATCAAGAAAGGTTGGTACTGCCAAGGATGTCGTCTCTCATTTGGTGGCTTTTGTAGGATTTCCATGGTAGTGTCGTCGGAGGGCACTGTGGTAACTTGAAAATCTCCTGTCGATTGCCAATGAGCTGTATTGGGAAGGAATAAAGCATGACGTAACATGAGTAGTTGCCGAGTGTGACATTTGCCAGTGCCATAAGTACATGGCCATGGCACTGGGAGGATTACTTTAGCCATTGGCCCTACTTGATCAAGTATGGGAAGAGGTGTCAATGGACTTCATTGAGGGGTTACCTCGATCGAAGGGCTACACAGTGATCATGGTGGTAGTAGACCGGCAAAACAAATATGCCCATTTCATACCCCTTCACCACCCTTATACGGCTGTTATAGTAGCCACGACTTTTAGGAGAGAGGTGTTAGACTACATGGTATACCCAAATCTATTGTGTTAGATCGAGCCAAGATTTTCTTCAGCCATTTATGGCGCGAACTGTTTGAGATGCAAGGGACTAAACTGAAGTGCAGTACCCCTTACCATCCAGCAGCAGACGGCCAGATGGAGGTTGTGAATGGTAGCATCGAGACTTACCTCCAGTGTTTTGTATCTGACAAACCGAAGCAATGGGCGCGATGGCTTGCTTGGGCAAAGTATTGGTATAGCACTTTCTATCACACAACGATGAGGACTACATCTTTCAAAATTTTATACAGTTGTGACCCACCACACCTCGTTCATTATAGCCAAGAAGCTACGCTGGTATCCCAACTAGAGCAGTATTTGGAGGAGCAGGATAAGGTGTTGGAAGAGCTCAAGCGGCTTATGTTGCGATCCCAATAGCTGATGAAGCAACATGCTGATGGCAATCGGTGGGAAGTTCAGTTTGCAGTGGGGGACATTGTCTATTTAAAACTCCGCCTATACCGGCAAATATCCCTGAGACAGCGAGGGAATAAAAAGTTATCCCCTCGGTACTACAAGACCCTATGAGGTGATTGAGCTAGTTGGGGAGGTAGCCTATCACTTGAAGTTGTCGCCTCTTTGGTAATCCACCCAGTATTTCATGTCTCTCAGCTAAGAAAAGCAACCAGGGGTCACACTCCTTCGAGCCACTACCTCCCACCTTGATCGATGACATGAAAGTAATCATGAAACTCGATTCTTTGGGAGGAGTTCGACGAGGTACAATAGGCGGCGCGGAAGTACTCATCAGGTGGAAGGATCTTCCAACCCACACTGCCACTTGGGAGGATTTTGAGATGATTCGTCTGCAATTTCCCGACTTTCACCCTGAGGACAAGGTGACTCTTCAGGGCGGGAGTAATGATAGGTTCAGGAAAACTGTTTACATGTGTCGAAGGAGCAGATACGGGAAGAATTAGACAATTATGCTAATAATTGACTTTTCCTTTTTGAGTTTATGGTACTTCCTTTCATTTTCATAGTCTATTGGCATTTAAGAGAGTCAGAGGGGGTCATTCGAAAACAAAAAATAAGAATTTGGTTGTCTCTCGAAAAGCAGCCACAGTATTTTCATTCAATAAAATTCGTGAGGATTCTATCATCACTGAAGCTTTTTCTAAATTTGCCTCTCAACCACAGCACGGGAAGCTTCAGTCATGGACCTCGTTTTTGAATTTGTGAACATGAGCCCAGATATTGGAGCCTTTTCTTTTGACATCGACGAGGTTTCTTTCTCCGGGATAGCGCATCTCCTCGATTGTCTCCGGAGATGTCACTTGTCACCTCTCTATAGAGACCTAACCTATCTAGATGACTGGGTTTTGACAAGAAGAAGCAATTTCAGCAAGCTGTCTGAAAAGTTGGGATATCTCATCCTACATTGTCTCTGGAGTTGTGGAGGACCAAGTTCTCAATCTGTTCTGCCATGGGAAGAAGGTGAGAGTTTCGGTTTCAGTGTCACTATTCCAACCATCACAGAGCTCCATCAATCAGGAGTCAAATTTGCAATGAACACTGAGAGCACTGATCTCCTCGACATCAAGTTTGATAGCCAGCAGGGGACCCTCAAGATCTCTTACTTTTTCATGGGTGACTCAACCGAAAGCATATTTGGAAACCTGCTTGCGTTTGAGCAATGCGACTGTGCAAACGACCTATGGCTCACCAGTTACTTTGAGCTCCTGGACCAGCTCATCAGCCAACCGAGTGATGTGGATCTGCTAGTCCGATGTGGATTCCTCAAGAACTCATTAGGGGACAGTACTAAAGCAGCAAATATGATCAACAAATAGAGTTCGCCCAGAAGAGAAATATCTGCAATGCGCAAATTCAAGTAATGTGAGCAAGAAATCACAAAAAAAAAACCCCAGCTTCTTCCACATTTTTACTCTTTCATGGATGAGAAAAACCAATAGAGTTCACCCAGAAGAGAAATATCTGCAATGCGCAAAAACCTGATGGGAGAATTTCGCATTCATGGTGAAGGGAGATGCAGATATACTTACGGGAGTATATAATTTTATGCTAAATACGTCAAACATTTCCAGAAGTCTCCCTTATGTTAGCAAAAGCCTCATGCTATTATGACGTCTTTGAAGATCTTATCTCATGATCTTCTTTTCTCCTAGCATTTATAACCGTGTAGCTATCGAGGGACTGGGCATGAAGCTTCACATCTATTGAGGTAAGACCGATTTAATTGTATGGAAAGCAATCGGGATAAAGACACAGGGAGTCTTATAAGTTTATCGAATCTTGCAAGTGAGTCCTAAATGTTTTAAAGTGTTAAATCAAGTCCTATATATTGTCAGCGTTACAACATCGAGTCCTTGTGCTGATGTGGCGCTGACGTGGCACTGATACACGTCAGCGCCACATCAGCAAAAGGACTCGATGTTGTAACGCGGACAACATATAGGACTTGATTTAACACTTTGAAACAT
>JAOYND010236702.1:0-13427 GCA_025802135.1 Lagerstroemia fauriei
TTTTAAAAACTCCTTTAAAGTAGTGCTATTCTTAAAACTACTCCATCAAATAGTGCTACATAAAATTTCCCCTCTAAGATTTAATTTTAAAAATTATTTTTCCATTATTTATTTTTTACTTCATAAAAATAACTATATTTAAAAAATTGAAAAAAATATTAGTTTATGAACAAAACGGTAATTACTTTCTATTGTATATGGACTAGTGCTTAGATGGGGAAATTTTATTTTTTTAAATTTTTTTCATAATTATTTATTATTATTTTAGATTTTTCATTATATATATATATATCATTATTTCACTTATTTATTTAAGATTTTATTTTTAAACAAATTTTTAAAATTATTTATTATTTTTAATAATATTTAATTTTTCTTCATAAAAATATTATTTAATAAAAATTTTTAAAAAATAAATATTAGTTTATGTATTGGGGGAAATTTCATTTTTTTATTATTACTTGTCTATTATATATTTATATGCCGAAAATTTTTATTTTTAATATTTTTTATAATTATTTATTATTATTTTGCATTTTTAAATATACATTATTAATTTACTTATTTATTTAAGATTTTAAATTTTTAAAAATATTTTTAAATTATAAATTATTTTTTACATAAAGTATCAGTTTTAATAATATATTTAAAAATAAACAGTTTATGCATTGGGGGTAGTTTCGTCCTTTTTACAATTACTTATCTATTCTGTTTCTTAATCAACTCAACCAAACATAGTAATAACAATTCTATTCAATATCCACAACTTATATTCCAGTCAACCAAACATAGTAATAACAATTGTATTCCCTGTTCTATTCCCCATCAATTCTATTCCTGGTCATGTCTATTCCCTGTATATTTCATTCCAGCAAACCAAACATGTCGTAAGCGTTCTGACCTCGTGGTGATCCATGTAGTAAGAATCGACCAGTGACTCCTGTCCCAATTGGTCCAAGGCACTAGGTGATGAAGCACCCCTCGGGTCTATCTCGAATGAACCAGCGGTAACGCCACAAGTACATATCCAACTATGGACATCGGTACTCAATGCCTTAGCGAAACTCTTTTTTTTTCACTCTTTTTTTTATCGCACGACGCTAAGCATTTCGTTCTTGTGGGGATCCATGTAGCAAGAGTCGACCAGTGGCTCTCGTCCCAGTTGGTCCAAGGCACTAGGTGATGAAGCACCCCTCGGGTCTATCTTGAATCAACCAACGGTAACGCCACAAGTGCATATCCAACTATGGACATTGGTACTCAACGCCTTGGCGATGCTTACTTTTTTTGTTTTTACTTTCTTTCTTTTCTTTAGGTTTTTTTTTTGCTTGTTCTTATTCTATTTTGTTTTTTCTTATTTGTAATTTAGCCTTTCAATTTTCACTCATGCCCCACAGAGAATGGTCACGCCATCTGATTGGGAAGCTTCTGATCACTTAGCTTCCATCTGTCTCTTATAGAGGACTTGTCATCGTGCAAAATTCTTGCGTCAAATTGCTCTTCGAGCTCCTTCTGAGTCAAAATCCAAGAAGTGAATCAATTTTCATTTTTCTTTTAAAACTTCAAGGCAGCATGTCTTCCAGCTTTTTCCTTGAGAATCATATAGGAGTGCGTTGTTGCCCCAATAAATGGGTTTTCTTCATCATGCACTGGAAAATTATCTTTTATTCATTTTTTTGTGGTGACACCTTGCCCCTTTGTCAGTCGTCCTAGCGTTCACCTTGGGTCTTCTGAGAGAGAATTTTACGCTTGGATTCCTCTTATTGTGGCTTATCTGAAATGAGTGTAAAAACTCAAATTAGTAATTGCCACTATTTAGTTAAAATGAGCAACCAACCGAATAGAGGAGGCAATTGAATTGAACAAGGAGTGGATTCTGAGTCACGATGGGCTTTGTTTCCTATTTGCGGTGAGTACATCCCCTGAATCATCATTCACTGAGTCAAGAACTCATTCTCCTCTGTTTTGGAAGAATTATGGATTCACTGCAAGGATCCTTTAAGCATATCAGAGCATTCACGCTTTGGAGTGGACTTTGCCCTAATGTTTGAAGTCAGTGTGGCATCTCTTACTGAGACATACCTGTAGCAAATGAAAGAATTCAAATTGTTAACCTTATCAATTCAACTAGATAAATAGTTGAAGAGAAATCGAGGAGTATGCATGAAGCAAGTGAAAGGTGATTTTTTTTTTTAATTGAGGAAAAACTTGTGTCCTATCCATGGATGTCATTTGTTGATGGAATCGCCGTCCACCGAGTTGGGAGGCCCATTCTCCACAATCAAGGTTGATGTGCATCGCCCTTTGCATGGCTGTATCTCTACACAGGAACTTGCATGATTGAATCTGCTTGTTGAAGGCGCAACACTTGGGAAGAGGCCTTCCCTCCTGATTGGGAGCATATGTCAACCGTCGCATACACACAATCAAGGTGTTGCCCCAGTTGATATATGGATCAAGCTGCACAATATACTGGGAGCCCTAAGGGAAGTATCCTACGCCACTCTTCGTGTGAGACAATCATCTTTTGGTCAACCTCTTCAAAAAAAAAATTTGCTTTGCTTTTGGTTTTTTTTTCGTGTTTTTGCTCCTTTATTCTTTGCCTTTTCCATTTCTCTTCTTTTTTCTTCTTCTTTCTTTCTTTTTTTTTTGGATGCCCATACATCACTATTATTATGGAGAGAAACCACGGTGTACGATCTCAAGCCATCTTCATTGATCATTGACAAGTCTGTCACTTGGCTTGACGGCATCGTGGTTCTTATCATTCCCATCATGTTATAACAGGCAATCTACCCCATCTGCTCAATACTCCTAGAGAGACTGGACCAGTGCTCCACACTTGAAGTGTCATGAAGCTGATACTTGATTTGCAATTCATTTAAGGTCGAGTCGACACAACTTGCACAAATCCATGGTTGGCAACAACGTCATGACTGCCCTATAAAATTCCTCTCTATGATTGGTTCGACATGCGGATCGTATGATCTTCCTGGTGAGCATCTACCCCATCATGTGAGGCCCCCTTATATGTGGCTCATAGGTTCCTTCATGTTATTCCTCCCCATGAGTTTCGCCTCTCTATCGTCCATGCATCCCAAGAGTATGGCATCAAGCTGATTTCTGCACTAAACCCCCTAGTGGCATGACAGACAATGACAAACTTTCTCTTATTCGACTCGCATGTTTCGGACATTCATTTATTTGGAGATGACATATAACGTCTACAGGAATTGCCATGCGTTCCTGGTTTTGGACCATGTCGCAGCAGGTTGTTCTACTAGTTCCTTCTTTAACGGGTTCTATAAAACCCTTTCTTTGAAATTCATTGCTAGCCGTAATTCGGGTGTGATAGCTTGATTCCCAACATTGTTGTTGGTACAAGTGTTGCTAATGTATCCACAAATCGGCTCTTTATACACGGGGTATGTGATCATCCCGAGCCCTCTGAGATGTTCACGGTAGAGTACTGATTCAAGATCTTATTCTGCTCCGTTGCTTGCGGTCTAGATCATAATGGTCATAGAATACCACACACTTCTAGTCCTTGGATCTTGAAGCTAATCCTCGCCTGTGATCCTGGAGCTTCATGCACAATGATGCTTGTGGAGGGACCACCATCATTGCTTCAACCGTGAGGCCCGCCCTTCCGAGAAATCAAGACCTTTATAATGCCATTGTCTGCAGGTTCCTCGACCTTGTCAAAGCGTTTCTTCCAATTTAAAATTATTCTCAGCTTGCCAATTCTCGCTTTATGAAATTTGGAGTCATCCAAGATGTCCTTATTAATGAGAGATCCAAAAAATAGTTTGCAAGGATCTGCCCCTGCGGCACTTGATGCATGGACAGGAACGATCACCTAAGTTTTGGAAGCATTTGGGCTAAAATGAGCTGCAATATGTAAGACAGTGAATGAGCCAAGTCATTAGCACTTGTAGCCTATCCTTTGGGTAGCAATTATGCTTAATGTGTTCGAGATGACCAATCCTCTATCTGAAGCAATTGACATAGCTCAGTTCATTCCGGTCACTTTAGACCGGTCACTTTAGACTTTTCAACCTTTTTCTGAAATCATGTGTAGGTGAGATATCCATGAGTCAAGTCTAGGCAATGGTACCTGCAGAGAAAAAGGAAAATGAATAAAATGAGCACTTGTGAAGCATGACTCACAATGATGATGCATGAGAAATCCTCTAGCGAGTTGCCATTCATCTCGATGTTAAAGGTCTTGATTATTTGTCGTGAGAAAATAAGACACGCTCATTTGTCAAGATAGTTGATCAAGATCTTTTTCATATGTTCTTAAAGCCACTTAACTCGCGCCCTAAGCTCATTAAGCACTTCCAAGTTTTGTTCCTTAATTTTATAAAAACTAATTGCTAAAAATTTAAAAACAAATTTAAACCATTTAAATTTCTCTTTTTGTGAAATCCTCTAAGGAAGCGCTCAATTGAGCTATTTGCCTGTCACGTTTCGTGGGGTCTCTACAAGCTTGGTTGCGTCCCTCACAAACTTGGTCATTTCATTCTTCATGGCAAGTGTACCATTCGATTATTCTTTGACTAAAAGTACTAGCATGGATGTCAACAGGCACCTTTATATCACGAGAGACTTGTGCCTAATAATTTAAAAGCTTCACTCATGTTTCACCTCAATTGTCATGGAATCAGTAAACTTATCCTTGAGAAGTGCCTTTGTCGGTTGGATCAATCGGTGCTTCCTTCAGATACTTCATGCAAGTCACCCATAATTCAGGAAATCGACCAAAAGATTATTCAATGTGTAATGAGGTGTAGAATTGAATGACACCAATCTAGTGCGAGTGAAGGACCTCTTATTCTATCAGGAACTCATCAAAGATTGCTTAAATTCTTCTCCAGCTTCAAAATAGAAGTAAGCTAACGACTCGATGTCGCTTGTGATTGACAAGTTCAACGTATCGTGCCATCCAATGAGCTATCCTATGGAACCCTTAAGTTTCAAAGTCTGAGAAAATTTTCTTCATTCAACCACCATGGGTTCCTCACGACAGCCACTCTAAAGTCCTTGAGATTTCGTTCAACTAATGGTAGAAGAGTGGGGAAGATAATCTAAGGGGTAGTACAGCTCAAGTGCCGATTTGGCAATGCACGAGTTGCCCACCTATCATTCCTTATCATTTGCCTTCTGAATTTTGGCACTACTGAACCTTCAACCTGGAGGCGAGGATGAAGTTCCGATCTCCTGCTGCTTGAAGCTTAATATGACCTAAGGCTGTGCTTGTGAGAGTCATGAACAAGGAATTTTTTTTTGAAGTAGAACTTCGCAAGTTAGGTTCTTTTGATGCTTATCATTCCTAAGACTTTCGATGGATTTTTTTACTCCATTATTTTGAGAAAACTTTGAAAGTATAAATTGCCTTAGCTACTATGCGTTGAATCTAACCGTTTCAGATTTTTTTTTGCCTTGAAAAGACTTGAAAAGGAAAAGCATGTCGATCGCATCGAGATTCGACTATGTAAGCCAATGGCACACCTTGAACTTCTCGAAACTAGCACTGGGGCCTCGTCAATTCGGTCAACCACTTAGACAATATGCGCCTTATCTCAAAATTCGATTAAGCTCCTGAATAAACCCCCATCGACCTGATAGTTGATCAAAATTCAATGCCTAGTATCTTCGACCCATCTCTTGGTACAAGCTCATCTAATTGAATCAAGTCCCTTCATCATCAGGTCACTTCATCGATCTAGTATGTAGGAGAATCAATATGATGACAAGCAAATCTAGCTCCATCCCCGTTCAGACGAATGAGTCAACGGCTTAAGGATGAATGGCAACTACTAGGTTTTATTTTCAAAAACATGATGTAAGTGTGGAAAATGAAATGAATCCACTAGTTTGATCATAGTTACATGTACATCAAAATCTCAATATAAGATAAACGGGCTGTCTAATCTAAAATTAGTAAACCTAGAAGCCCATTCCAAAATACAAGAGAGAAAGGCCTTTCTATCTTTACGTAAGCTAAGCTATAGGCCTTATTGATAAAAGGATACATCAAGATCAGAAATACAAAAGAAAGACCCACCTAACCTAGTATCGACTAGCCTATGGGTCTTGGTAAAATTACAATCGATAAGGATGCTTTGGAGGTTTAATGCTATGCATGAGACTGGATCTAAGGGTAGGTTCTAAAGGTCCCCGATTCGCAGTGTCCTCTGTCTCCCTTTCGAGGCACTTCGAGCTTTCAGATCGAGTGAAGGCATTTCAGAGCCGTTTCCCGTGGGAAAGCCCACGACAGGCATGCTCCTACTAGCCCCCTCCTAGGGAGATCCTACGATACGGGTTCGATCGTTATTCAGGATATGTAGTACTAAAGTAAAATGTGCAAGCGAGTAAAAAAACAAACAACAGGGGATTCCGGGCTCAAATCCTCTTCGATCCCCAGTGGAGTCGCCAAGCTGTTTGACGAGAAAATTGTTCCGACAAGAAGGTTAGCCCTAGGGGCTATAGGCGCACACGAAGCCTCGCTTGGGACTTAAGCCATGTTTGGGTTTTTGGCGTTGCCACTAACCGTTTAAGGACTAATCCTAAGGTCGATTAGAAACCTATTATTTACTTAGAGGAGCACGATACTAACCACCTAGGTATTTATTTACCGGTCTTGAATCAAAGTTTGAATTCAGGGGTCTTGTTACGTTTGAAAGGCTCACAAGACAATCAATACGCCCAATATCGGTACCCATCCCTACATCTAGGTTGCTTGTTTGATTGCACATTTTAGTTTGTCCAATTATTTCCCTAATCAAGGTTCAAATCGATGGTCTAAGATGAAAATTAGCAATCAAAGATACGTGCCCTAGCATGATATTAACCGTCCTAATTTAAGTGCGAAAAGTAAAGGATTCTACTATACTTTGAGGTTACATAAATTCATCTCTCTCTTGCTCCCGCCCCATACATTTGTGCACTCAAAGACGATGAAATTCCCCAAATCTGCACTAGATCTTGCACACGTAGACAAATCGTCTAGAGAACAAATCTACGAAAGTCAAAGTGAGGGGGCCAATGCGCAAAATGCTTAAGGTAATAGACTATTGTGCAAAATGCATGTAGTGCGCCTAATGTGAGTCTAATGCAAAGCATCAAGAATGAGGGGCTAATATACAAAATATCCTAAATGGAGAGCTAAAATGGAAGATGTCCTGAGTGGACGGCCAAAATGCAATATTTCCTAAGTGGAGGGTTGAAATGCAAAATGTCCTAAGTGGAGAGTTAAAATGCGAAGTGACAAGAGTGAGGGACTAATGTACGGATTTCTAACTGGAAGACAAGAATGCAGAGCTTCTAAAATGAGAGATGAATACGCGAAATGCATGAAGTTATGATTGATTTATTCTTAGAATTCCTAAGATGGGGAAAATGTAATATTGACAACATGAGGGATAAATAAACAGATAAAGCATAACCTCAGTAAAACAAACACGACTCATCATCATGGCTCCACATGACTCATTCCAATCATTCCGACTTGTAAACCACAAGCCTTTTAGAGAAGGGAACCTGACACATGAAAGCAAGCATAGCACAACATACAATCACATTCAAGACCAATCCCGAACGAGACATACATGGAATAGGATTCATTCATAATGAGACTGAACCAATATCAATCAAGGCAAGAAAAGGGTGTGTGAATTCTCAAAATCACCACTTCATTAAGAGTCTAGGCCCTCTAATAAGTACTGCATCTATTCATTTAATTGCATCAATGAAATATGTGAGCAGTATCGAAGTTCCGAAACAACTGTGAGGGACAATGCATCAAGTAGTACAATTAACAGAAGCCACAACCTTCGTAGGCATTTCAACGATTATCAATCGCAACCAATAATTAAGCCAAACAAGCCATCAGCTCAACATAATGATAACCAATAATCAAACCAAGCAAACCATCAGCTCATCAGCATAATCACCACCACTAGTCGAGCCAAGCAAGCCATCAGCCCAACTTCCCATTGAAAAGGTCATTGATATCAAGGAAAAAGCGCAGAGCAAGGAGCTTCTACATCTAAAGATACTAAACAATCCTATTCCCCTTGAAATTGCATAGAAAACATGGGAAATTTTCGAGCAAATAACCAGCAGACATTATAGACACTTATCCACCCTATTTTCTATTGAAAAAGGCATCAAAACAAGGGAAAGCTTCTAAGTGAGATGCAGCTGCAATAGCAAGCAAACAAACAAGGGCTGTATTCTCAATGACATTGGCAATGAAAATGTGAGAAATCACTGAGCCAGTAGCTGCTACAATCACAGACACCAAACAGCCCCATTTTTATCAAAGACGCCATGGAAACCAAGGAAAAAGATGCAGCAAGGAACAGCAGCCATGACATGTAGACTAAGGCTCTAATCTACTCAAGAACAACATTGAAAACGGGAGAAATCATCAAGCAAAGTGCTGCAGCAACCATGGACTCTATGCAGCCCATTTCCTATCAAAATTGTCATGAAGATTTAGGGAAAATTCCCCAGCAAAGAGCTGCTGCATAATCAGGATGTGCACAGTCTATTTCTCGGCGAGAATGGCAATTAAACAAGGGGAAATGTCGAGATAGGTCCTGCTGCACTATCGGGATGTGCACAGCCCCATTCTCGGAGAGAATGACACTTAGACAAGTTGAAAATGTCGAGATGGGTGCTGCTGCACTATTGGGATGTGCATAGCCTCTTCCTCGATGAAAATGACACTTAAACAAGTGGACAATGTGGAGATAGGTGCTGCTGCACTATCGGGATGTGCACAGCCCTGTTCTCTGCGAGAATGACACTTAAACAAGTGGAAAATGTCGAGATAGGTACTGCTGCACTATCGGGATGTGCATACCCTCTTTCTCGATGAAAATGACACTTAAACAAGTGGAAAATGTCGAGATAGGTGCTGCTGCACTATCAGGATGTGCATAACCTCTTTCTTGATGAAAATGAGGCTTGAATCAAAGAGAAATGCCAACAAATGATCAGCTGCAATATCGGTCGCTAAATCCCTATTTCCCATGGAATATTATCATTAAAACGAAAGAAAACAGAGAGCAAGAAGTAGCTAAATGAACAGAATTTAGCAGCCCCATTACCCGACAAGGACAACATTGAAACCGAAGGAAAAACCAAGCCATGACCAGCAACATGAACTGAGCGATAATCAGCAATATTGACAGGTGGTGAATAGCTTTTATTCTCAATAAGAATGACCTCTAAATCAATGGAAACATCAAGCACAATGCAGCAGCATGCAGTCAAAGAAACAAATGACCCAACAGAAGCAAGCAGGCGGGAAACCAACAATCAACCAACAGCAAGTCCCACAATCAATAACACCTTTAACCTCAGCACTCCGAATACGAATATCGATGACAAGGGACTCAAACAATGTAGTTTCAACCACATCATAGCTTAGAAAAATTAATGAGGACCGTAAGGCAGTAGGCATAGAGTCAAATAAGGCTCAGTTGCATCAAGGAATATTCAGCAAATCACATCCCACCAGCCGATTAACAGACAAACCACGAGATAGGTTCATATATAACAACATTCACGTGTGAAGCAGCAAACGACAATAAGTCTGATTGGCAAGCAACCATGAGGCAGTAATCGAATCAGTTAAGG
Source organism: Lagerstroemia fauriei (assembly GCA_025802135.1). Classification (NCBI taxonomy): domain Eukaryota; kingdom Viridiplantae; phylum Streptophyta; class Magnoliopsida; order Myrtales; family Lythraceae; genus Lagerstroemia; species Lagerstroemia fauriei. The sequence continues at coordinate 9,655 of JAOYND010236702.1, forward strand.
CTCAATGAACGTCGTAATAGCCTTACCGACTTACCGTAAAGGATGCACTACCCGACAAGTGGCTGTTTGTGGTGTAGGCCTGATTTGGGAAGACGAACTCGGACTGATTCGTTGTGAATCAGGAAATGACGATGCAGGGGGCTGATGCTTCTCGGTGTGAAGATTAGGGCCGGGTCCTCTGTTCCTGGTGGCGCAGGGAAAGGAAGGAAGCATCGGTTGGTGGAGGCTAGTTGCTCAACGATGTCTAAATCGATGATGATCGACTCGGGGTGGCGATGACGATGCTCGGGCAGGTTCGGACGGGGTGAACGCCACCGAAGGGGAGGATAGCTCGGCGAGATGCGGGCCAGGAAGATGGTGGCGGATTCGGCTCAGGCGGAGGAGAGGAGCGGCAACAGGGGTAGTCACGGGCCGTCGCCGGTGGCACTCAGGTCGACGATGGTCCTGGACGATATGGTGCGGTGGACGGTTGTGTTCAGTTGGGTCCGGTGCTGGGAGAATCGGAGCAGTGGTGATGGGGCGTGGCCATGAAGGTCATCGGATGGAGCTTGGTTAGGCACGGCTTGGTTCTCCTTTTTTCTGTTCTTCGCTGCTGTCGGCGCCTCCCTTGGCTGCTGCCTCCGAGCCTTTTTCTTCCCTCCAGAGTCGTTTTTGAGGATTGCGGCCCCCCAAAGGATTTGTGGCTGTTCATGAGTCTCGTGAAACCCTAAAGTTTAATTATATACCATATTATATTTATTTTATTTTTTTATTTTATAATTTTTTATTTAAAATTTACTTAGTTAAGATCTATTTGAAGAAGAAATTTAGGAAAAGTCCCTCGAATATGCCCCGAATAATATTTCAAACGCCTTTGGTTTCTACAGGCTCTTACAACTCCCTGGAGCACATTATTCTTTTCTGAACTTATTCTCAACCCCTTGACACTATGTTCTATTTTTTCTCTTATCTCTAATGAGTTAAGATCCAAATGACACTGACTATGCTAAATTTGGACTTCTCATTAATTAGATATAATTTTTCAAATAAAACTGGCCAAAATGCACGAATATGATAGATTCAGCCAATTTCACTTCAAAATCGTATCTTTTTCGATGGATCAAATCTCGGGGTCCAAAATATGTTAAAGTGAAGCTAATTTGATGTCATTCACAATGGCTCTGAATTTGCCCTCTGCTCAATCCAATTAGATTCTCAATTTTAGTCTCAAATAACACATCATGTCTGATAAGGGCACATGTTCACTCAATTTTTCAAAGATGAAGGTTCAAGTGCCTTCTGAGCCAAAATGAGGTGTCAACAGTAGGCACCCGATTTTGACCCGATCAAACCCAATTTCTTTCCCATATTTTGAATTTTCATTTTTATTATTTATTTCCATTTTTTAATTTCCATTTTATTTCATGTAAAAGACATAAAATCTAAAAAAATTACAAAAAAAGAAATCAATCACGTGAAACAATGCTTGAAGCACCGTTCACCTTCGTCAATATGAGGATTGGGCAAAAGTGCGATCAATTTAAAAAAAATTCTTAAAAAATGGCACTTTTTCAACTAATTACGGGAGTACCATTCTTAAAACGCCAACTAGGCTAGCGTTTTTATTCTGGTGAAAAACATTATTTCTTTGTAAAATTTGCAACAAAAAAAAACGCCAACCTAGTTGGCGTTTTCATATTTTTTATATTAGTGAAAATGCCAACTTAGTTGGCGTTTTCAGTTTAATTCGAATTATAAGACGAACACTTAGGGCATTTTTCTTCATCTTCTCCTCCAGCCTCCAGCTAGCTGCACGCGAGTCCCCTCTGCACCCGAGCCACCGCCGAGCAGCCTACACCGAGCCGTTGTGTACATCTGCAGACCCCATTAATTCATCCAGATCCTTCACTCCGTCAAGGTGTTGGCAAACTAAGGTCCAAGCGATGTCATAATAAAATGGACCTTAGAGATCCGTCCACATCGATCACATGTTCCTTCTGTAGAAAGGCAGGCCACAATCGAAGAAATTGTCCTGAACGGAAGAAAGTCCAAGGTTCTAGCAACTTTAATTATATAGAAATTAATTATTTAATATAGAAACTTTAATAAACTGTACGGTGTTTAGTGCATGTTTACGCACTATATTAAACAGTAAGGTTCTTGCAGATGGATCCAGGTCCAGCAGATATATCACTCTTGAGACAGCAGGATAGACATCGGTCACAAGTCGTCTGGGCTGGCCAGGTATATGAAGTTCTAAATGCATGCATTTCATGTTTATTAAACTTGCGCTCCTGTTAAAAATTTTATATTCTTTGTTGTTTTCAGGACTCGTTATGCCTTGTCTATCGTCGACGGGAGTCCACTTTGTGACGACTTGATATAGACTTAGATCCTCGGATCACGCCATATGTCGAGCAGGCCGACTTCCAGGGCATCTCCCAGATCCGTTTAGGGCAACTTGATTGGCACATGATTACAGCTCTAGTGGAGAGATGGAGACCGGATACTCATACCTTTCACATGCCACATGGAGAGGTTGGGATTACTCTGGAAGATGTCTCGATTCTGCTCGGTTTACCGGTTGATGGCGATGTAGTCACTGGCAGCACTTGTCTTGACTGGGGAGACCTCTACGAGCAGCTACTCGGACATAGGCCCGACGCCCACAGCATGACAGGTGGCCGTGTCAGAATGTCTTGGTTACAGCGTAATTTCGACCACTTGCCTGAAGAAGCTGATGAGTTGACTATCCAGCAGCATGTGCGGGCGTACATCCTTGACCTGCTGGGTACCATAGTTTTCCCCGACAAGTCTTCTAGTCTTGTCCAGCTAATATTTCTCCCGTTGCTAGAAGATTTGGTTGCTGCACGTGGTTATAGCTGGGGAAGCGCTTGCCTAGCTTGGTTATCTGCAAGCACCTGAGCAAGTAAGATGGATTATCTATTCATTGTACTTTTCATATTACATATTATTGCATACTAATTAAATATATCATATGCAGATTACATGGAGGCCGTACACCCAGGATATCATCAGTCATCTTCCATATTACTGTCTTGAGGGTCGTGACGTCTGGCGTGCTCGGGTGCCTCTCATATGTTTCAACATAGTGGAGTGACACCTTCCAAATCGAGTCGTCCGCCAGTTTGGTGGTATCCAACTGATACCGCCTCCATGTGATACCGTGGGAGAGCAGCTCCATCAACTCGATCTTCGGGGCAAGACGGACGAGGACTGGATTACACGGCACGACCAATACATCGATATGTGGCATGATTGTGCGCATTATATCGTCTAGATCGAGTATGATGAGACATTACCAGATGGTGCAGACGATCAATATTATGTTTGGTACCATGCAGTGACCAAATGTTATATTGGACGCATTGGAGCCATGTTCGGGGCTGTGGTAAAGAAACAACTAAACTCATGCTTTCTATAATATCATATTGTTAATCACTTCTATGTTAATGTTAATGTACTGTGCTTTGGTTGAAACAATCGGATGCTTTCACTAGAGGTGTGTATGGGTACCGGGTAGAACCGGAACCGATTAGAACCTACCCGATATGGTAGGTTTCGGGTAGATACTAATGACATTCGGGTAAGGTCCGGGTAACGACTTAAGGAATCAGTTACAATAGGTTTCAGTTCCGGTTCCAACCATAAAATACCCAGAACCGGAACCGGAACCGATTATATATTTAATCGGCAATAATTTCCTTGTTCCTTATTTAATTCTCGTGTTGTTTATACCCTAACTTGATAATTTTTTATTTTATATAACAAAA
>JAOYND010236805.1:0-13424 GCA_025802135.1 Lagerstroemia fauriei
CAAAGCCCATAAGCAGGAAGCTCACAGCAGGAATGAAGAATAGAGCTCTACAGGCGTCCATGGCTGCTTTTCTTCTTGATCTTCTTGTTCCTGATCCCTGTTCATGCATCTGGTAGGCTCATGAGCCATCTATTTATAGAATAGAGAGAAGTGTGAACTCATTATTAAGACATTGAAATGTGAAGTCTTTCTGATGCAAACTGTGTTGAAGTCATGGACTGAGATACTCGCCTTGATGCGCCAGCCCGGCCTTCTTATTCAGGAGAGAATCTTCTATAATGGGTATACCACGTAATAGATATCACGAGTCAATGGTTGTTAAACACATTGGTAATTATGCATAATCCGTCAGAACTTCATTCTACACGTGTAACTTTACAGTAGTAAAAAGTGAGATATTCACCTTGCAGCGCCAAACCGGCCTTCTTACTCAAAAGACAGTCTTCTCATGGTAATGTGTTAAAAGTTGAATCTCACATCGATTAGACTAAAAAAGAAACTTGAGTTTATAAGAGAATCGAGTACCACCACCTATCAGCTTATATAGGCCTAAGACTCTTAGCTCAGGTTGAAAATTATTAACAGGTATACCACATAACGTGGATTCTAAATGTCACTACGGTATATATGTATAATCCGTCTTATATTTATAATTGTTTTTACTGATATTAAATAATTATTAACTTGTTACATGTGACACATGTTATATCTTTTACACATATGATGTTTTGGCACATGTAACTTTAAAATAATAACATTATAAGGATGTGATAGAGAAACGATGCACGGGTATCGGTCGAGACTTCGCAACTCTCATGTCTCATTGCGCCTCTTTCGATACCACAGACAAGTCTGTTGCATGCCAGACTTAACTTCACCTTGGTACGACAATCTGATCTGTCCTTCCTGTTGTGTTACCGCGAAGGACATAATGACTTCTTGTCGGGTGAGAGATAATTTAGAGGAAGAGGGGAGGAAAGAATTGGAAGGAAGAAAACAGCATAATCTAGGTAGTGTTTGTTTTGGTGTACATTATACTTTCACGTAACAGTGGACTTTACATCATTGATCAAAACATTTTATTTATAAACTTGATTGTAACTGTAATATGAAATTATATATTGTCTAAAACGCATGATATTCTCTAGTTACAATAACTTTATAACTAACTATACAACCAGTTCACACATGCTTGCTAAACTTTACGATAAACTTTACATTACTTCACGCACCACAATTTCACATTCCGATCCATTTTTCAATTTACCATACTTCAATCTTTTCCTATAATTTTAGCGCGTCTTATAATCTAATAATACCTGAACCGAGCTCTACCCTCGATTCTTTGACAATTTCTCTAACCTTCCTTTTGGGCTGCCTCCATTAAATCGAGAAAAGTCTTCGGTGCAGACTGACATGATATATTCGACCATTAGGGTTTGACATATAATTAAAGATATAATTATCAAATCCTAAAAATTTAAAAATATAAGATATATAATAATTTACAGGCTGTAAAAGATCATTTAAGGGTCGCTTTTCTTTCCATCTAATTCTACTTGCCACTGCTAAAAGGGGGTTTAGTATAATCAGTACCATTTTTATCCTGTGGTCTGATTCTGAATTCGATCTCATCAATCGAACTTTCCGTGTTCTTTTTATATCATTCCTTCTATCCTTAGGCATATATGCCCAATTCCTACGCTGAAAAAAAATTCCACTTTGCTACTTCGTGGAAAATGACTAGCCTCGTAATTAAAAATGGCTGAAGACGAGAGAGCCCTCTTCTTTTTCTTCCTTTCCTTCTTTTGGTGGAATATGTCTGATTTAAACTAAACGCTGACCAGGTGATATAGCCAACAGCATTCCTCTCTCTGACGAAGACTGATTTGGTAGGATCACGGGCAATCATTCATTTACATTACCAGACATGGAATCCGCGTTCTACTAAAGATAGCGAACGATGTGTTGTACGAACGTATGCGAATAATCGCGACTGCAAATCGAGGTGGCAATTCAAGACGTGAACTAAAAAGGTCGAGAAAGAGGGTTTAGTACATTTGATACTGCTCTCGCCCTGTGACATAGAAGTCCTGGGTTCGATTCACCCATGGAACTTCCCATACCCTTTTTATCCCTTATTCCTTCTACCCTTTCTATGCCTATGTGCCTCCTTTGTACAAGAAAGTCTTCAATATAGCGGTCATACCACGTAGGTAATGCTGACGTAATATATCCGTCCAATCAAAATTTGACATGCAATCAACAGTTATATATTTGTCCAATTAGGGTTCACCATTTATTAGAGTTTTTAATATTTTTTACCATTTATATATTTTTCAATTAGGGTTCACTATTTATTTAGGGATTTTTTATATTGTTTAAAGATTTTTTAGGATTTAATAAGTATAAATATATAAGTATCGATTGTATATCAAGTTTTGATTGGACGGATATATCACGTCAGCATTGCCTATGTGTGGTATGATCGCTCCACCGAAGATTTTCTCCCTTTGTACATTGAAAAAAAGATTAAAAAAAAGAAATTTGGGGAAGAATTTTGTTTATTCAGGGACGGGCCCAGAATACTTACTCAGTGGACGAAACTCTATAAGAAAGAAATGTGAAGAATTAAGGGAAGTGAACTATATATAGTTTAATAAAAATTGGATAAAAACAAGTAAAATTTATATAGAATCTCATGGAGTTTTCCAAATTTAAGGGGGTTGATCGCCTCGCACGCTCCCCTAAACCTATCCCTGCTCGTATTTCTTCACATAATATTTGTCTAAAAATTGAAAGATAGTATTAGAGAAAGTGATAAAATTTTATATTTATATTGTGATCACAATAATATCACATTAGTAATAGAATAATGATAAAAAATCACAATCATAAATGTAAAATAGTTCGGGTAAGATCCGCTCTTAATAGGTTTAGCAATATCTACGTTATCTAAATCGGCTAAACCTGTTGAGATTAACACTTTTCTAGAATATTTTATGGGACCCATCATTGGCCCTGCAACCACAATATAGAAGGCATCTCTAACCACAAACAACGTAGCGGAGAGATCAAAGGAAAGGGCTCCGATCATAGAGTAGAAGGTATTTAAGTTGTGAAGACTGTTTGAATCTCACTTGATTACATGGTGAAGATCCACCATTAGTATATTTGTATCCGTACAAGTCTTAGTACGTGATTCAATCCGATATGCATAACGATCTTGGGCTTCGATCATAAATTATTGAGGTATATCAAATACCCTTCTCGTGAATTTATTTTATAAGCATGAATATGGATTTTTGATGAGTGATGGCCACTTAAAAATCCAATATTAGTATCAGAGCAGTAGGGATTGTTTCTGCTACGATGCATAACAGGTCGATATGCAGGAATATAAATTCGGATCTGTGATTTAGTGTTCATGAATTGAAGATTGGATTTTTTTTTGTATTTAATTATTATATCATTGGATTCCTTATTTCAAGATGATTCTGATAATATATTCTTTGCTTTACTTCGATATTAGATTACAAATTTACGATTGTTCAAAATTTTCGAATGAATCCAAGAATTTCTAGGTTGGAGAATGAATAAGAATAGTAGGAACTTCCATAGAAGTTTCGACCACATTCGGGAGGGAGAGTGCCATCCATCTCAATGTCCGATTGAAAAGCTAAAAGTTGCAACGGAGTCCACTGGCCAGGTAGAAGGGAACAGAGACAGGAAGGGGGCCGCCGTAAGCTCAGGGCACATGATGGCTCGTGAGAGCACATATGGCCAGCTCCAAGCTCCGATCGCGACTTCGATTTCACCATAATTGTGATCCCGACTCAATGTTCTACTTCTTGACAGTTTTTCATAATTCTCAAAAATTAGAATGTGTTAGAATATTTTCTGAAAATATGAAAATAGAAAAAATTTTCTTTCAGAAAAGTTGTGCAATATTTGAGACATGGATAATTTCTAAGCAGAAAACTTTTTCATGGATTTTGATATATCTGAGGATCATTCTCTGAGTTTTCCAGAATTTTCAGAGAGCACATAATTTAATTCAGATTATTAATAGAATCACTGTAATAAATGCAGAATAAATACATAGTTGGTAAGAAAATTCTAAGAAATTTATTCTGAGAATGTTTTCTGGTAACAGCTTATGCTAGAGAAGTTTTGGAATTTCCAATTTGTGTGACTGTTATTTTTTAATTATCAACTCCGTGCAAATTAAAAACTAAATATTTGTAAAAATAAACAAATAATTTTATGGACACTTATACTGAGTAAAATACATATTATCTAGTGTCCAGGTTTTTTTAAATAACTCTAATATTTATTCTGATTTTGTTTGCACGAAATTCCTAGTTATTTTGAGAAAATCTAGAATAAATTTATGGAAATCTGAAAAAAATTTCTAGGCATTAACATTAAGATAGAAATATTCTGGAGCAATTTTGAATTTTTATCACTGAGTTTAGTTTTTTTCCTTATTTTAATCACTTTTAGTTGTTTGATTAGCTTGATTAGTTAGGGAAATACCATAATATTTTGAGAATTTATGAATTTTTTTGCATATCAGCAATAAGTCAGAAATATTTTGATATCGATTCTAAATTTATGTATTGTATTTAATATTTTTCTTAATTTTAATTAGGGATAATTGCCCCCACGGTACAAAACTTTTGCTTGATGTAACATTTTGGTACAAAAGCTAAAAATTGTAACATTTAACTACAAAACCTTTCAAAAATGTAACATTTTAGTACATTCCGTCAAATTGTCTTTGACACCGTTAGTAGTTTCCTACGTGGCATGACTATGTGTCCAGAATTGATTACATGAATTGCTTACTTGGACTATTTTGATGACGTGACACTTATAAATAATTTTTAAATTAAAATAAAAAATAAAGAAAAAAAAAGGAATGGGGGACCGGCTAGGGGTGCCTGCCGGGCACCCACCCCTCTGATGGGGTCACCGGGGCTGGGCAACCTCCAGCGACCGCACCGAAGGGGAAGGGTGCAGGCGGAGTAGCCCACCGGTCTACTTTTTTTTTTTAATTAGACGTTTTAGAGAGAGAGAGAGAGAGAGAGAGAGAGAGAGAGAGAGAGAGACTGATCGGGGCTCACTCCCCCTTCGACAAGGTCATCGGACCTCCGGCGACAACGTTGGAGGGGAGGAGGGCTGGTGGAAGGAGCCTTTACCGCTCTCCATGAAAACTGAAATTTTCTGGGGAAAAATGGAGGTGGGCGGCTAGGGTTTCATGGGGTAGAGGAGGAAGAGGAAGAGAAAAGGAGTTTATTAATCAAGGCCCGTTAGACTTTGTTTGTTTCTATAAATTTTCTGACCACTCACCTTTGTTTGTTTCTATAAGTTTTTTTTAAGTTATTGTTGCATGAATTTTGTGATTGTTTTTGCTAATATTTAAAATATCTATGCGCATGTACGATAGACGTTGAGGCCGATTAGAATTGACTCAAGAAACAATGTTGTGTTTGCTTTACTATATTAAGCAACATGTACAATAATCTAATTGGTGAGCTTGAAATGTATCAAACAATAATAGGTGTGGGATGCCCTCAAAGCCAAGTTTGATGTGATGTCCCTCACCAAATTTGGGGAATTGAATATAAGGTAAGACTCTTGTGTTAAGAGGTTGTATCCGACCATGAAGTAGTATCTCCAATGTATGACACTATGATCTGAGACCTCAAGTTTGCTAGGTAGTCCTTTTTGATGAGCAACAGGTCTCAGTGGTGAATTAGTCACTATCTAAATCTCGGGAATATATGAAAGTAAATGTGACCCACGATGAGAGCGTCAAAATGTTAAATGCTATTTCTCACCATCTAGAGCTGGAGTACGAGCGGCTGAAGGCTATTAAGCCTAGTTTAGAGATTAAAGTTGTGGTCTCTATTTCATGCAAGGCTTCTGGGCTTTAACGCAAACAAGTTGCAGGTGCACCTAATATTGGGCCAAACCTACGTCCAGGAAAGGGAAGTCCATCAAGCGTAAGAGAAGAAAGTGTAGTGGAAAGAAAAACTCGAGAAAAAAGTGTCATAACTATTAGAAAATGGGACACTTTACTCGCGACTAAGATAAACCAAAGAAGGCGCAACTGATCACTTAGCAAGGGGTCAAGATGGTTTCGTGGAGTACTGTCGAGTTCCGTTGGAAGAAGGGTACATCTGAGAGATAGTTCGAGCGTGTAAATGCTTGGAATCGACACATGCAAATTGAATATGAGGATGGTTGCATATTGTATCTCCACAATGTCTTTCATACTTCTGAAATCTAGCGAAATCCATTATCAGTTATAGTCCTGCTGGGCCTTAACTTTAAGTTTATATTTGAGGGCTAGTCTGTGAGTATTTTTCCTAGGCGATACATTTTGTGGTGATAGCTTTATTTCCGAAGGTTTAATGGTTTTGTACATTGTTTACTATGAGAATAAAAATGTGATTTTTTTTTCTTTAATTGCATTGAGTAGATGATGTTTACGCTAATTTGATTAGATGACACGTTGGATAGGGTCAAGCTGGCCAAGATCAAATAAACAAACTTACAAAAGAGGGCCCTTTTTGCCTAGACGCAAACTTGTGAACATTTTTTTGAAAGAAAAGCAACTAGAAAACCATTTTATAAAGCTAAAAGGGCACCCGTTGTATTGCAATTAGTTTACTCAAATATATGCAAGCCAGTGAATCGTTCTGGCGTATATTACTTCATCACATTTATAAATGACTACATGCATTTTGGTTATGTCTATTTGGTCTCCCATAGGTCCGAAGCATTGAACTATTTTCAAAAGTACATGAGTTTTGGCAAAAATTAATTAGACAAGAGAATCGAGACTCTTTGAACCTGCCAATGACGCAATTGTGTATTGAAGCAATTAAGAAGGCTATGTGGTAAAGAGAGAATAAATAGACAATTTGCCATACCTAGACCTCCATTACAATATGGAATGGTAGAACGAAGGAAATGGTACCATCCTAGACATGGTTACGTCCATGATAGTACAAAAGACAGATTGTCTGTCTCCTATTGGGGAGACACATTGCTGACTGCAAGCTATGTGTTAAATCGTGTGCCAGAAACACCTTATAAGTTATGGATCAACGAAAATCCTATTCTAGGCAATTTGCGGCCATGGAGTTCGACGACCAATGTACATAATGTTTCACATAGATATGGAAAGTTGGCCCAAAGGTAAGAAGTGTATCTTTATAATGTATTCCGAATACTCTTAAGGGATATGTGCTTATTAGTGAGAATGATGATGGGATTGTCTCTGATATCGACTCTCGAGATATGAATTTCTTAGAGGATTAATTTCCTAGTGGAGATGAGGTTCCAAAAGATATTGAATTATATGAATAAGATGACTCCAAATAAGGCGCTCCATGTGATAAGATAGAGGATAATGAATTAGTTCCTCCAGCTGTAGGAAATAGTATGAGGACAAAATTGTCCCCAACTTTCAGTTGAAAAATAAGATTTTGAAGAAGTAAAAATGACATATTCAATTATAAAGAAGGATAAAATAAATCTTAACTCAAATTACCGACCATAAGTGATTCCATCATTTTTACAAAATTCAAGACGGAAGATAAATTTAACAAAAAAATTGGAAGTTGCTGACCTCACTAATCAAATTACGGGTAAATCACGTGTGGAAAGGTCATTTACCATCTATATATATGTGTGTGTATATATATTTTTCCTCAGTATCTGCTTCAAAAGTTCATCCGTTAACGAAATCTGGGACCAAAATTAGGTCAAACGTGGAACTCCTGCCAAATGCAAGACCATTTTCCCAGTGCATTCCTATGATTCTCTAAACAAAAATCTAAGCTTTCTACGAACCGCACGAGTTCACGACAGCGTGAATAAGACCAGTTATTGAACCAATGCAGCCATGCCCCTTCTTTAACTTGTTGGACAGAAAGTACGACTCAAACACGATATTAAGATCGAGAATCGGGATCGTACCTGATACAACACCGAGTTCCTCAGGGTTCTAAATGACAAATAGATATGGATATCGACAAAACCGTGATTCTTTGGCCTCTGATCCGACAGCTTCCAAAAAGAATGGAAAAAAAAAAGCGAGACTGGACTGCTCTAATCGAGTAGAGAGAACCCCATGTGTTCGTCGCTCTTTTCCTTCTCTTCCTTCTTCTCCTCTGCAGAAGCTGCCTCGGCCCTCAGCTGCAGCTGGGGCACTACCAGCCGATGCTGCAGCGACGGCACCACCACCAACAAAGCCGCCGCCACCGATGATCACCTGCAACCTCAAGATTTTTTTTTTGTTTGGTAATTATAAAAGACTTTCATTAAAAAAAGCATGTACAAAAAGGACATCCTCAGACTTGAATATTGAGGATTCTGTCCAAGATTACTGCCTAACTTAGGAAGGGAAGCCAATCTTAATTTTAGCAAGTACAAGACAGAAGCTTTAATACATGAATTGGCTCTAAATGTTTGCTGGAAAACACGCAAATTCCTTTCTTTCCAAACAATGTAAACAAAACATGTGAAAGCAAGCTTGTAGATTGTGGAGTGAAGCGGCCTTCCTTTCTTGTGATTTAACGCCCATTCCAGCTCGTAAGTCCAGTCTCCCACACTTGGGAAAAATATTAATTTCTTGCAGAATGGATACCCATACTTGCTTCGTCACAGGGCAAGAAAAGAAGATGTGGTCCCCTGAGTCGATACCTGACTGATAGAACTCGCACAGTAGATGAGGCAACGACTTCCATTGTGATAGAACCTCCTTAGTGGATAATCTATTACGAATAGCCAGCCAACATACAAAAGAAGCTCGGGAAATATGGCCTTGGAACCACAATAACCCCAAGATTACATTACATGAAATGAATATCAGAGAAATATTGAACAATAAGGAAGTGTGAGACCAGAAATACACAGCCAATGAATCAGAAATGCATGCTCCCTGAGTAATTTATTGTAGCAAGGCCAAGGACTATGGAGAAGATCACAGTGCAGTCAGTTTTTAAATGAGTTAAGCATGATCTCCATGGTTGAAGTTATAGAAATAGCCCCCATCAACTCTCCAGTTCTACAATGCGGATCCACAAGAGAATAGTTCAGTGAATTTCCCAACAGAATCAATTCATTTGATGATCAAACACCAAGGCAAATGGTTCGAGAATCAACAGATCGACTGGTGCTGGATTTAAAATCATCATCCAACATTCAGTCTAGAAGCTACTGCTCATCAATTCAATCGCAAGTCTACGGTTAAATGTGTAGGTATTTGTTACAGTACAGCCACCAGAATCCGAAGATTAGCATAAATGAAAAACGAATAAAGATGAAAGACACCAGCAGTTACTGACGCTAATTGAGAGGACAATGCAGCGATTCATTGTGGAGATGTAGGAACAGATCTGGAAGACAGTTGAGGAGGGACTCGAGGGAGTGACCATTGAGAAAGATGACTGAATGCCGCCAGAAGAATCCACGGAGAGAGCCGTCTGGACGAGCTTTCTCTGGGGCTCGAAAGTGAAGGCGGCGCAGGCCTATGTGGGTAATCAAGCACGACACCGCCAGCAAACCCGGCATGCGTTGCTCCATTCAATTCACATTGAATCAACCAGCTGAACAGGGTAAGCACATAAAATGTCAGACCAACGACAGAAAGAAAAATGGTATAATTACCAACTACAGACAATCTCCGAAAAACATACCAGAGCCAGTCATTTCAGAGGGCTGAAACTGAGTGCGTGTCAGGAAGGAATTTTTACTGCTAGAAGAGATTGTACATGCACAGCAGAAATACTGATCGCTTCATCAACAACTCCAGTACGTAATCCAAGGGCTTTCTGTTATATAATGAACTATGTTTACTAATAAAATAATAATAATAAATTTAAATAAAAAAGAAGAAGAAATGAAGCAACGTAAGTTAGGGAGTATATGGTCAGGTACAGTTGGAATTAATTAGTGAAAAAATCAAAATTGAATTAAGGAGACATGATCTTCTAATGATATTTTCTAAATAATTGGGTATATTTAATTGTGACCTTTTGATATTTCTATATAAGTGGTTTTTATGATATAATTCTCCCCCTAGGCTTGTATTCTAGAGTTAGATATTTCTGCTAAAACCGCGCCGCAATATTGCGGAAAAATATCTATCATTAAGAGAGTTTTCCTGAAGAAGTTTTTGATTCCTTTGAATTTTACATCAATTTCAACTTGATAGATTGGCAATTTGGCTTAATATTGCTGATCAACAATGTGTCTTCTGTGAAGATTCTATAGAAACACGAGATCATTTATTCTTTAATTGCCTTGTCGTTAAAGCTATATGGGTTGCAGTTCTATCCCAGATGCAAATCTCCAGATCTGTGAGCAATTGGGAGGACGAGTTGAATTGGATATCGTCATCTAATCGAGTCAGAACCTTCAAGTTCAGAGTAACCAAGTTGACTTTTACATGTTTCATCTACACCATCTGGCAGGAGAGGAGCTTTCGAATTTTTCAACATAAGATTTGATCCTCTCATCTTTTGTTGTCTCCGGTTGTAAACTTGATTAAATCTAGAATCAAGACATTTCCTAGACTAGAATATAGGCTAGCATGAAACCCATGGCTCAGAGAATTGCTAGAGTAGGAACATGCTTAATCTCCTTTTTGGAGTTTACATGTATATTTTGATGTAAATCTTCCAGATTAATAAATGAAAGTTGCATTTACCAGAAAAGAAAAAACATCAATTTCAACTTTAGATTTCATACTTTCTATCAAGTTTGTTTTTGTTTTGGTTACATTGAACTTCCTCTTATTTTTATCAAGTTCATATATTTCAGGCTTAATAATTCTCACATCTCGAATGAATTTGTTTAGAATAATTTGAGGATAGAAAATTTTCACATGAGGCATGGTATTCAGATATAGATATTTCTAAGAAATTTCAATTAATATTTTTCGTATTAGAGAAGTGAACTAACCCGAGAATCGGTTTTGCAATTTCCTCAAATTCTCGTTATTCATTCACGTTACTAATGAAGTTAATTTCACTTTTCATTCATCTCTTTAAATCGTATAGTCACTTTTGACTGAGGTCCATCGGCATCAACAGCAAAGGGAAGAATTCGAAGAGTAAAGAAGAAGCTATAGGGAAAGACAGTAATGCCACAATCTAATCGATACTTAGCAAATTACCTTCTTGTCAAATAAGGCCTCAAGGAGAAATTCTTAGGTGATCCTATCTAGTTACGTGGCGTGAGGAAGTACAAATTAAAATGTGACAAACGAGCAAATTAGTATTAATTATCCGAGCACTTGCCATAATTAACATTAACCAAATTAATTTGATTGGTTTTTCATCACCACATTATCGTGAGGTAGGACCATTTAAGATTTTTTTCGGCCATAAGAGACCATTCTCAAGTAAAGAATGATTACTACAATGAAGAGATTTATCAAAAAGGAATACAACAATGAAGAGGTTTAAGAGCTTTTTACTATTGGAAAATTAGTTTTGCTTTTGACTTTTATCTTCACTTTCTTAAATTAAATTTTCAGAAAAAAAGTGTAAAGTTTTTTTATCGGCAAAAGGAGTGCGGCAGAAGTAATTTTGGTAAATGAAGAATCCAAATATGTTATAAAGATGGTAGTTATAAAATCAAAATTTGGAAAATTAAATAATTATCTATGAAATAGTGGAAAAGTAGAAAGAACTTTCGCTAGATTATATATTAATTGGAACAGTGGTGAAGAGAATTTTTCAAGAAAAAGTATTTTATTTCCATATTAGTAAACGAATTTTTTTTAACCTCCATTTTTTAGGAAAATTTTCTGCGAAATTGAGTGATTGCTTAGGAAAAATGAGGTTCATAATTTAATTTTCCATAATTACCAAACAATTTATGAATTTGCTCAGCTTGGCTAATAAAAGGCAAGAAGCATTAACAAGGAAGAACAAATCTAAGCTCAAATAATTAAATTCTTGAGAAAATATAAATGTGTCCTTCGGATTTTGTTTTTATCATGTCATGTAGATTCTCCACTAAATCTGATAGCGTTTGTTGTTGATTCCTTGCCATAATGTCTCACAAATGCAAGTTTTATAAATTGGTTTTCCATAATTTTTATTCAATGGGCAAGATAGGACCTTAATTTGGTCAGAATCATAGCTACTTATGATGATTTCATCTGTTTCCAGGGGAGGAGAAAGTGTTTTCTATCACGGGTGTATCACGTCAGTACTGTTGAGTGGTGTCATAAATCAATAGGAATTAGCCACATAATTAATTAGCAATTCTTGAAAGATAAATTATGCAGTAACATATAAATTTAAAACTTTCTAAAAAAATATAAAAACCTAAAAACAAAATAAAACATTAAAAAGTCTAAGGAATCCTTAAAAAAATCCCAATATCAATTAGCAATATGGAGAAAACGATGTTGAGAATTATAAAATACGAGTTTTTTTAGAAGTTTTAAGGTTTTTAATTTATGACTTTTTAAAATTTATATCTTATTGTCTAATGTATCTCTCAAGAATTTGCCAACGTGGCTAAGACCTATTGGTTGGTGACACCACTCAGCAGTGCTGACATGATATACATGTGACATACAAGACTTTGTCCTGGTAGAGACACTATAAGAAGGGAAGTTAAATTTTGATAGGTCACTGTCCACTCGAGGTCGAACATCGAGGAAAGGATATAGGGCAGATAGCAATGGACCCGAGGTCTTGCAAGTCTTTCCTTCTCATACTCTTTGTAGTGCTAGTCAATGATGTTC
Organism: Lagerstroemia fauriei; assembly: GCA_025802135.1. Classification (NCBI taxonomy): domain Eukaryota; kingdom Viridiplantae; phylum Streptophyta; class Magnoliopsida; order Myrtales; family Lythraceae; genus Lagerstroemia; species Lagerstroemia fauriei. Next base: position 12,785 of record JAOYND010236805.1, read on the forward strand.
GAGCCACACAACCCACCGAAGTGTTCGATGTAAGGGACTTTGGTGCAGTTGAAGATGAAAGGACCGATAACAGCAAGGTAAAGTGGTATATTATGAGTAGTACGCAACACGTTTTATACCATCAAGAGCGGTGGTATAATGGTTCAAAACTCATTCTTATAAGATTTGATGAGTTTAAGGTTTCAAGTTCGAATCTCTTTTACGCACTTGTCAAAATATCTAGTAGATCAGAGGCACTCTTTGGGCATGGGTTTGGAGGACACCGGCTTCTTGAACTAAACACTAGACGTTTCGTGGTTTTACATCGAGAGAACCAGTGTTGAACGCTGGTTGTTCAATCCATCTAGTATATTTATGTTTGAACGCGAAAATTCAAATATTGTGTAACTGGGGTGATTGGACAGCCACTGGTGCTACCAGAGCGATTCGAGCTATTTGGCTTTTGTGAACGGAAAAGACTCATGTTACGAGAGTTTTACCTCTTAATTTGTTGATCCCACTCGAACTATATTAGGCAGAGGCACATAGGATGAAAAAATAATACGTTTGAAAAATTCTTTAAGACTCATTTATATGTTACTAATGCTTTTCAGGCATTCAAAAGTGCGTTTACTAATGCCTGTCAATATAAAGGGCATAG
>JAOYND010236901.1:0-13423 GCA_025802135.1 Lagerstroemia fauriei
TGTAGGCTGGTCCCCCATGCTTGGATGCTCCGGCCCAGGATGATTTCGATTATGGTTCCGGGGAGCTGGATGAAGCTGGGGTTTGCACTCGATGGCGATGGCTGTTCCATTGGAATCTCCTTGAACGGTAAGTATGTGATGTGTATAATATATGGTTCTGTAACACGGGAAGAGAAGAGAAGAGAAGAGGAGCTGGGATTGCAGAGAGGAATGATGGTGGGGGAAATATATATACATAGAATGAACGATGGTGTTGTGTTGGAAAGTGGTGAGGAAGGGTCAAATATCGAAGCTCTGAGGAGGAGGGGGAGAAGCTGCTTGTTGGGTGCAGAGAGTCGGTCAGCATAAGAGACGAAGAAGAGAGAGAGAAGAAGAATAAATTGCCTTCTTTTTTAATCATTTTTGCGAGGAAGATGGGAGGAAGGTTCAGTGCTCCCCCCTGCAAAACTGGAGCATGTGAAGAGATTTTAACAAATTCCATCTGGTCATATTATTGTAATTTTATTTATTAATAATATTTATTTTTAAATATATTTCATATTTTATATTAACATGTTAAATAACATATCATTGTTTATAATATTTGAATTCGAAATCTAATATTAAATCACCTAATTCAATTTATTTTAGTTGTAGATATGTATTTTTGGCCTATATCATCAATATCCGAAACTCTAACGAGCTCTAACTAATTCGGCTCGATAATTGAGTAATACTCTCTAAAAGTGAATTTTCTTCATTCATAAAATTCGAATATAAAATCTTATTAAAAAAATAAATATTTTACCATGTTAACAAATTCAATTTTACAAGGATTTGTAGTTTTGACTTTTGAGTCCTAATTATTTGACAGAAAGGTGGAGAAGGCCTAGGCCGGCCCTGTTTTTCTTTCTTTCTTTCTTTCTTTTTCCATCCCCGGTCCTCGTTTCATTTTTTTAATATTAATATTTTTCTGTCCCCTCCCTAATTTGTTAATGTTTGTTGACCCGAACAAGTCGCAACGATTTTTCCAATGAAAAACCACCGATTCTTCTTCGATCTTGCCCAGATAGATACTCCGTCCTGTGTTTTATGATCCAGCCAGACAGTTCATGGGAAATACGCATATTAACCCGAACAGAATCGATTCTCAATTCGTAGTCTATATATACTGAGGACAGACCGTATTCGATCTTTTTCGGACCAAAAAACTATATCCGGCGTCGCGTCGTGTTTAAAAGTGTTTAGACGTGTTCGGGTTAGAAATTCTGATGACTGAACGTGACACATTTATTTTCCGTGTCTAAGCGGTCGTATTTTAACTATATTTAAGTCGGGTTGATACATTTAATATAGAATGCTTACAATATATAATTATACTCTAATAATATATGACTCCACTACTAAAATAATAATGTTTATAAAGAATTAGTACATCAATAACAAGATCAATCAATTATTGACGAAGTAATATAATATTTGGAGATAAAAAGATATGCAATACATGTAATATTTTATATGTTATAAAATTTTATATATAAATGTTTCAAGTATGTTAAGTATTTACATAAAAATAGTGAAATACGTTTAATAAACGTGTTTAATCGTGTCTTATTAGGTAATAAGGATTCAACCCACTTAAACACATTTATTTATCGTGACTGGACAGGTCCGTATCTAAATAGACTTGACCGAAACTCGTCTAATTCCTCGTCGAGTCGTAACATAATAATAAATCGCGCTGCGCACCGTCCGATGTTGTCGATACCAAGTTTGGACCACAATCTCAGACGCGTGTGTATTTACTACGCATGACTTACTGGCCGGTTGGCATTCGTTTGGAGGTGCGAGAGAGACTTTGTCAAGAAAAGAAAGCTGTTGACTTCCCCCACTATGAGCATTTTCCTGACTCATTAGTGTCTGTCACATTTCTTGGCAAGTACACATTGTGGGCTGCTCACTTTCCCATTGATACAACAAATTTTATGCTCCACCTATTCTGGTTTCATATAAAATGAACTGTAATCTTAGATTACAGTGTACCTTTACATAGCATATTATTATTTTTATTAGTACAATTTATTGTAATAAAAAATTATAAGATGTTAACTCGTATTACATACAAAATTGTCAATTATATAGTTAATTACAAAAAAAATATTTCAGTGTTAATTTTTCAATGTTATTCTTAATTTTTATAGAAGCGTAATCATAATTAAACAAAATAAATATATAATTAGAAAAAGAAAATTAAAGAGTGGTTGGAGAGAATTTAGGAGGTAGTTATAATTCTAAAGATGATTTACTATCAAACCCCTATTTATTATTTTCTTTATTTGATTAGTAAGGGTATATATGGAAGTTTCAAAATAAGACCAACTACCTATCATGTTTGCTTAAATAAATAGAGATACGGGTTAAAACTTTACAATATAGCTAGTAAAATCTTTACATAAAAAAACACATGACATTTTTAGATCACATTAATTTTATAACAAACTATACAATCATTTATCATACTTAAAACTTTACAATTTTTTTTTTATAACTGAGGTATCTGAGCGCCTTCCGGACCAGACTAGCGGTGGTTGCAACACCTTCTCATCGGGGCACACGCAATAGCCTGCAAATCACGTGTGTCGGGTAAGTCAGGTGAAACTGACAGGCTCGAGAGCTATAAATCTCCCACCCACGAGGAAATGCTCCTCGGGAGATTCGAACTCTCAGAGTCCGACCACTCGGGCTGTCCCTCGTGGGCAACTTTACATTTTTTTTCAATTGTTATAGTCCAACAATTCAAACTTCACTCTTATATTGGTATTGAGAAGCACAATGGGTTATAACTAGTCCAATTCGAGTCAAGAGGACCCATTAGGTGTAAAACTTTTCCGATATGAATTTTCTTCATTCACAATATTTGAACCCGAGACCTTGCATGAGGGGAAGAGGCATCCTACTACATCAACCAATCAATCCGCTTTAATGGTTAAGCATATATCTTTATAATATCACAAAATACCAATAGTTTCCTGTTGTGCCATGTGGTGCAATGGCTCCACCTAAGATTTTTTCGAGTCCACGAGCATCTAAGTTCTCGTTATCCCGAACCATGCATGTATGCATTTTCCTTTATGAAAATCACCTTAATTACTCGTACGACCAAGGGTGGATTTAGGGGGTGCGCGGGGGTCGATCACCCTCTAAACTCGAGAAAATCTATGGATTACTATATAAATTTTACTTGATTTTATCACATTTTTCATTAAATTATCTAGTTTCGCTCTCCTAAACTTGTGATTTTACCTTCCCATTTAATTTCACCTCATTGGACAAGATTTCTAGATCCGTCCCTGCATACAACTTTATTTACCTACGAACGAACCTGAAATTTACCAACGTGATTTGGAAGTTTCGTGGATCGAACTTTCCACCGTTTTCTAGTCATTCCACGAATTTATTTTCTAATGGTTCAGCCCAACATCATTTGTATTTGTCGGCCCATTATGTTTGCAGAACTGAATGGAAAAAAAAAAAAGTAAAAAGGAACGAATTAATGAATAGGATGCTCGAATGGATTCATTGTTGAATCCACCCCCAAAGAGACAGATCAAGGGTGAATCAATGAGACCAACTCTCAAATCCTGATGACTACACGAACAGAGACTTTGCGAGCTCGATAACAACTCGATTGATTAAGTGCTTAAAACTCGGTACCGTGCCCGTCACAAAGCCAGTCAAGGGAAAGGAGAATCGGGTACTACCATTTACCAGTCCTTCAAGTACCAACTTGACGTGTGCTCGCCAAAAACAGCCGAAGACCTCGAGGATGCTGATCAGCTTATCCTTCAGACATTTAGGTCGATATGAATTTAACATCTCAACCACATGTTATGAATCGATCCGGTACACTGAGACTGCCTATCTGGCAAATAATTTTGAGATCAAGTCGGCCATCAACCACGTGTTGCAAATCTCAGCTTCTTTTGGGGGACACCAAATGAAGACCCCGCATGATCATCTTGATAGCCTTATGGAGATCTGCGATACATTTCAACTCAGTGGAATTCCAGCTAAAGCCGTCAGAATGGGGTTTTTCCCTTTCTCATGAAGGGACAAGGTAAAACGTTGGTTAAATTCTCTTCGGACAAACTTTTTGACAGCCTGGGATGTGGTCACCCAGAAGTTTCTCACTATTTTCCACCAAGTAAGACCATGAAAGTTGAGAGATGACATCAAGTTATTTAGGCAGTAGGTTACCGAAATTCTTTGCGATGAGCGGGAGCGGTTTAAAGAGTTATTACGAGCATGCCCTCACAATGATTTTTTTTCAAAAAATTGTTTACGATATTAGGATCGAATAAATGCAAGTGCTCGTATAAGAACAAATAATATACATATGAGATCGAGTGGCGTATTCACATATACCTAATTCAAATTTTGCCCCGATTATTTAAATTACAATGAATCACCTTTATCCACACAGTCGAATCGGATTTAACTAATTAAAAGAAATCAACAAGGGATAAAGTCAGGTTATGAAAACCCAAGGATTGCAATTTTCCCTAGTCACAATTTTTATTTCAATCTATCTCTACTTGTGCCGCGGATTAATTATCAGTATTAAGCTAGGATTCAGATCTTGACTTACATATCTCTCGCTTGTAGTAAGACCGTACTTTCAATAGCAAGTAAACATACTTTTGTCTTTCGGTGATTAACAGGTGAGAGCCCTTTATGCTTCAATCCTAATTAGCTAACCTAGGGTGATCGATTATATATCTACATCCATCACACGAATAATTCTGTCACTCAACGCGAATTAACCTAAATTATCCTGTGCCTAACTTATAACCTAACATTCCTCTCTCGAGTTCAATTAGATTTTCAATTTAACCCAATTGTTGATAAAGCAATTAATTCGCATTTGGATGGTAATAGTATAAATAACTCAATTTAATCCACGAATATAAATGAGATAAAAATAGAATTAAAATAAACGAACAGGTTCCATGGTAACCTTAGAATGACATACTTAGATCATAATGAAATGAGTTCAAGTTCATCAAGAATAAAGAAGACATCAATCTAATTGATAGGAGAACGAATAAGGAATTAAATTAATGCAAACGAGTTCAACGTCTCCACTCTAACCGAATTTTCAAGATCTTTGAACTTCCTAATGTCTCTAAATTAAAAAAATTCCCTTCTTCTAGGGTCATGGCCCCTCAAAAATGGTTGAGTATTTGCTCTCAAATGTGCTGTCAAGAGCTTCCCTTGAACATCCCATTCCACCTGTAAATAGATATTTTCCTTTCACTTCCCCAGAACATCCCATTACTCTTCTTTGTAGTTCATGTTGTACGAGACTTCGAATCTCACTCTAAGCAATATTATCAGAAGAGACTCTTGAAATTAGGTCTTGACGGATAGCAGCTTCTTGGATGATACTGGGCTCTTGGTGGTGCTATGTTGGCGGGTCCATGTACAGGTACTGATAGTTCAATTCATCTGATACATTCGCAGTTGAACACGAAAGTCCGAACATTACATAACAGATAGCTCGGTCGTCACTGTTATTATCCTCCTTATTTACTCAGGAAAAAAACGAATATTTGTTATTCTTGTTTTCACACCTTCATTGATGGATTTTTCTATCATGACCTTTAGATATACGGTGAGTCAAAGGCAGAACAAGATGAGCCCCATAAAATTTTTTTCCTGCAAGGACTTAACTTATTATGTTCTAGGCTGGTCAATGGTACCTCTATCGTCCAGTACACGTTCTGGTCTCCATCCAACAATGGATGTGGTTCCGGGTCTATCCCAATAAGGACGGTAGAATTTTATTGCTCGATGCTTAAGTTTGAGTTCCCTTTTATTGACTTCTCGAAAATTTGATGATAGGATTGACTTTCCTGGATGATTAGGTCTGTTTATTAAGCCTCTCACCTAAAAAACAAAATCTAAAAACTCAGTAGGAGCAGCCCTGTTTCGAATATTGCCGGTGGGTCTTATACGATGTTGTTATGTTTATATAAACCTAAAATCTTAAACTAATATGTGACGGTACCATCTTTATTCTTATTAAGATTCGAACACGTCGGTGGGATTAGTGTTTTGTTAGTACGTTAATTATTGTTAATGAGTTTTATAAGTGATTGGGCTCGTACTTACATAAATATTCAAACCTGAAGGTGGTTGTACTCAATTTTTTTTATGAACACAAAAATTATTTCAGGTGAATGATGTGGGATTAAAATTTTAAGAAAGCCGAACCTTTTTTATAAGGGCGGCAATTTGGGCCGGGCCGGCTAGATAAGAGGTTAGCCCAATAAGGTGTGACCGAGCACAACTCGTAACCTTATTGGGCCGGACACGCCCATTAGCACGGTAATTATCTTTTTTATTTATTTTAATATTTTTATTTAAGAAAAATTATTTTTCACATTTATTTATTTTTATTATCAAATTAGCTTACTTTCGTGTTGTAAGACATAGGCACGGCCCGATAACCTTTGCCACCTCTGCTTTTTATGAATCGCATTGGAAATTTTTCATGGTGCAACAGAAGGTTATGGTGGGGAATACACATTTACTGGACTCGAATGTGGAATTTATGATCACTAAATCTGTGTTTGGAAGAAAAAGACCTAACACATGGTCAATTGTTGGGGACTCATTTGTGGAACTTATCCAATAAGTGAATAAGGAAGAGAGAGCATGACTCCTGATCAGTTCTCCTCTTCCAAGTATAGAAGAAAAATAACCAGCTCGTGGTCAGTTAATGGTGAGTCGTCTAGGAACATGGCAAGTGAGAGCTACGTTGACATATGAGAATGTGAAATATAAGAAAGTTGAGTGTTATCACCCGTCAACTTAAACTTTTCCATTGAACATGAGTCAGGCTACGTATTAAATCAATAGAAAATTTTTATGATGACTGTGATTTCATCAATAACTTCACGACCCAATTGTGCCGTGTCGAATTGTTTTTTTCCTTGCACAAAAAAGAGGATAGCAGTAGTTGCGATACGACCACGTAACGTTCAAACTTTCATGAATGACCGCGAGCGTGTCAAATGAATTGAGCAATCTCCACTAACATTGGCTCGTCAACATAGCACCGTTAAAGATCTAGTATAATTTAAGAAGTCGGTAATCCTTAGAGCGAGACTCGAACATCGACCTTACCAGATCGCACGGAAGTAAGTTTTGTGCAACTAGACTATTGACCTTAGGGGTTGATCTGTTAATTAGATGTGTACAAATATCTAAATGTGCCTCCTAATTTCAAATCAGAGTAACAAGCTTAGGCTTATTTATTAAAATAATAATAATAATAATAACAATAATAATAATAATAATAATAATAACTCCGTAATCCATACGGCCAGATAATTTCAATTTTGTACGGTTTCCAGCACTAGTTGGTAATCCGCGTCGTGAAGTCATTGGAATTTGACGATCCTATGATGTAATGGTTGACTCTGTGGTTCGTAGAGAAGACTTCGGCGATCGATTCTTGAAAGAGTGTAGGTGGAGGCCCCCTAGTCCCATCTATCGTCTCCTCACCAAACAACAAATAAGAGGGCGTGGAATCGAACGTAAAATATCTTGGAAAAAATGGACAGATGACTTTTAAGATGAAAATCAAACTCGATATATCGTTTAGCGATCTCGGCGGAGGTCACTGGCCCGCGGCGAGGCCGTTGGATCTGACCAATCTTCCTCTCCCTACAACAACCTTGTTGGAAGATGCAATGTTCTTACCCGATATAATAATATTTAGGAGTGTGCACGGGTATAAGATAGACCTGGAAGTGATAAGAACATACCCTATTGGGTAGGTTTCAGGTAGATGTATATGAAATTTGGGTAGGTTCCGGATAACAAAATAAGGAACCAGTCGGTTCCGGTTCCAATGAACAGGGTATCCGGAACCAGAATTTGTTATAGATTTACACTGTTTAATTTACTCATTCGTAACTTCCTCATTCAAACTCCGATGCTCGAACCATTTAAACCATTATATTCCTAACTCGATAAACTTTCATTTGACATATTAATTATATATATTTGATAAATTTATTGTGTCTAAAATATCATTATATCTCAAAAATCAATAATAAATAATAATTAAATGTACGGTAAACATTAATATGATAAAATAATTATACAAATAGTGATAACCATAAAAATATTTTGAACATGATTACTTTATAATTATTAAATATATAAAAATATCAAAATAATTTGTAGTATAAATGTAAATGAATAAGTTCCAACAGGGTACCTGGAACTTGTGGTATCCAATAGGTTTCGAGTAGGTTCATGTTCCAAAATTCAACAGGGTAGGTTCCGATTTCAAGATTTAACGGTCTTATCCAGGGTAGGGTCCGGGCACTATGAAAAATACAGAGTATCCGATCCGGATCACCCATAAATATTAATTTCATATTTATTGATAAGGTAGTAAATTCACCGTACAAAGAGGGAGGAAGAATTTTAAAGAGAGTTTGAGGTGCTTGCTAGTACAAGGTTCGGTGCATCTTCTTGTCGTTTCGTGAGAAAGTAGATTTTATGAATGGTTCGAATTGGTTTTCTAGAAGGGGATGGGATGAGCAATTTATAGGACTTTGTCATGCGACAATCGTGACAAAGTTAGTTATAAAGTTGTTATCTGAGATTGGGATGATTGAAATACTGAACTCGTTAAAATTTTTCATCAGTATTAAGAAGCATTTTTCGATAACCGGTTGTGCCCGCACCTGAAGTCTTGTGTTGCTTGTTAACGCCTTGACATGTCGTCGTACCGGTACTTCATGATTAAGTGCTAGGAGATGGTTGCTATGCTACGAGACGATGTTAACCGATTCAATACTTATTAAAAGCTTGGTTTTATGCCGGTTCGAGCAACAACTGTTGGACCGATCCGGTTATCTATAATTACAGTCATCTTTGTCTATATTAATATACATATACACCTTAGGATTTGTTTCTTAGTTTCTCAAAGTACCATTAATGTATAAAATTTTATTATTAACATCCCCATTAATGGTAAATTCATTAACATTTAACAATTAAATCTTTCTCTAATGTCACTTTGTCTCTTTATTCCACATAAAATTTTCTCCAATTACCTTTTCGTCTGATTAATTATATGTAAAATTATTCTGTTTATCCTACATTTATAACTTAATTCCACTAATATTATTTAATCATTTATATATTTATTTTTCTCATCAATTTAATTGAATAACAAAATTCATCTATAAAACTTTTGTGTCTAGTCAATTATTTTGACGTTGTCCATAATATAACAATCCTACTGACCAAAATGCCCCTTACGGAAAAGCAAATTTCATATTGATACTTCTTTTCTTGTCCTTGCCGCTCACCCCTCCGTTTCAGTCTTGCCTATATCGAACCATTCAATTTCAGTCCGGCTTGTTTCATCCAATTCCCCCCTCCGACAGGAAGTCAGGAACCATCACCGATACCACTCTCCCTTGCCGCCCCAATCTTCAGGGTTTAATTTTGGATTGGGTGCCCCTGCTTAATCGGATTTTGATGTTGGACTCTTTGATTTCTTGTCACTCAGACAGCTCGAAAGCTTGGAACTTTAGCTTATAGGTGACGTGGTTCGACTGAATTTTAATCGTTTGTTGCTGGGTATTGATCTGATTTCGTTGGTTGTTCTCTCCTTGACAACGCGGGATTGAATTCCACGGTTTTCTCATGCGATTAGATTCCGTTTCCTACGAGCTCCTCGGCTCTTGAAATTTCTGCCGATTGGCAGGTGTGGGAAGATCTAATTAGGGTTCTTTCTTTTTGGGTGGTTCTGATCTGACTGTGGTGGAGTCTTGGTATCAGAAACTGGGTTTCAACTTCTATGGTTTGTTCTTGAAATGGTCAGCTTTCATAGCTTAATCTCTGTTTGCAAGAACCCCTTTGACCAATTCACTCCCATGGGGAGCTCCGTGAAGTCGACTTATAAATCCCGGACTAGAAAGGCCTCACCGGCCTCGAACTGCCCGAAAGTCGTGCCATGTCGTGGGACCCGATGGGCTGCGGTTGATGTGGTGATCTTGGTCGCCGTGATCAGTGCCTGTGGATTCTTGCTATACCCATATGCTGAGGTTACATTTGTTTGGCTGGTGGGAACTGTTGGGAGCATCGGTTACATGGTCAAAGAGGAAATCTGCAATGAGCCACTGGTTTATGGATGCATCTGGATTGGTGTATCTTGCTCTGCACTGGCTATTTGGGGGCTTGTCATGTGTTTCACAGGCCGAAAGTGCGGGGATCCAAAGTGCAGGGGACTTAGGAAGGCGGCAGAGTTCGATATTCAGCTGGAAACCGAGGAGTGTTTAAAGAATTCAAGCTCGACCAACGAACGGTCGAGGAGGGGCCTGTTTGAGCTGCCCCGAGACCATCACCGAGAATTGGAGGCTGAGCTGAAGAAGATGGCTCCACCCAATGGGAGGGCCATTCTTCTTTTCAGGGCGAGGTGCGGGTGCTCCGTCGGTAAGTTGGTGGTGCCGGGGCCAAGAAGATTGAGAAAGAAGAAGGACTAGAAAAGGAAAATCAATACAACCTAGTCTATTATCACAAAAGGTTATCAATAAAACCAATGATTAGTTTTGGTTAGTCTTATGGGTAGCATGATACATGGAATAAAGCTCTTGTGACTTGAGAGATACAGGCATGAATCTATACATCTGGTTATTGGAATGGAGCTCTTTGTCTAAAGCTGCTTTTCACTCTTCGTTTCTGCTTTTTGCTGGCATTTTGCGTCGATTGTTGATGCGTGGTAAAGTTACCATTCCTGATTACAATTGTTCGGAGAAGTTTATATTTGAATCACATCACAGCAGCTTGATGTTAGTTGAAGACTGAAAGAGATGTGTAGTTTAGCTCTCTGTTCACTGTTTCTGTATGTTGCTTTGATTTAAGGCCTGACTTACAAACATATCAAAGACTTCTGCTGATTTAAGTAAGCGATTTTCTGCAAACTTGGGAGTTTCGTTTCAAGGTCCTATCTTCTTCCATGTCAGTAGCATGCCATTTTATGGAGAGGGCATGGTTCAATTTACTTCGTTCTCTTTACCCTTTATGACTTCCGAGGACAGTCCCCGGACTCCGGCAGAAAGAGTGAAAGAAAGTACAGCGCCCGGCAGTTTGGGGGTACGCCCATGAGTTGCTAAAACTGTTGGAGTCCTAACGGCGAACACGTGAACATTTACTGAGAGTCCGGAAGAGAAGTAGGAGAGGTTGAAGGAGAGTACAGAGCGGAAGAGACAACCATCGAGATCGTGACTTATACAAGTCTGCAGTCAATACAGGGAATGGTCGAGCTAGCATTCAAATTATGTGCCTTGTAATCAGCAGTTTAATAGTTTAAATCTCAATCTTATACGGTTTGATAAGGTTGAGATCATGGGTTCGAGTCATGTTCTTAGTAAAATTGCTAGAGGTGGCTCTTTTGCCCATGCCATGGCAAACATCAGGTTCTTGAAGTATATTAGACCTTTAGTGGTGTTACGTTGACGGAACCCAGTATTAGTATTATTCGTTTAGTTCGTCTAATTTGTTCTCGGTTAAACACAAAAACTCAAATATTGTGTAGCAGGAATGACCGAGTTTTCACTACTGTTACTCTCCTTCTATCCGGTAAAAAAGAAAAAGAAAAGATAGTGCCCTGTAGGTGTGAAGTTGAGTGTTATCGAGAGTGCAGCTTTTTTGTGGTTAAGAAACATTATCAAAAATTCATCGTACCCGACCTATCCCGTTAAGATAATTCCTAAATTTTAGATACAGACTTTACGCTATTAAATTTAGGATCTGAAGCCTACTTGAAATCTTGATATGTTTCAGGTACTTAGTCATCTTTTTCTTCATGGCTCTATCAACTAAGTATATCAGCGCATGGTTATTTCAACATCTCCTATAGATTTAATTTTAGTTACAATGATTGAGCTAACGGTAGATTTTTCGTAAATTTTAATTGTCTTTAGTCTGGCACCTCAGTAGATTTAAATCAACTTCAACTAAATCTTTAGTATGCTTAATTATTATTTGTTATTCATCTTAAAACTGTATCGATATTTTGAATATAATATATGCATAATTATTATATTAAATGAAAGTTTATCGAATTAGATGTGCAAATGGCAAATTGCTTCCTTTTTATCTACCCATCTCTAGGGCTGTTCAAAAAAACCACAAAACCAAATCGAACCGAACAAAAAATAACCGAATCATTCGAACTGGTTCGTTATCGGTTCGGTATTTTTGTTGAGAAGAGGTTCAATTAGTTAGTTGATATCATTGGTTCAGTTAATTGCAGTTAACCGAACCGAACAATTTTCTAATTAATAATTAAATAAAATTAAAATTACAATATACAATTTTAAAAAAATATATATGTTTTAGTTAATTTTTTACAGTTCAGTTCGGTTAATTTCCGAACCGAACCAAACCAATTGTACTTTTATAGTGAATTTTATTTATTTAAATAAAAAACTGATTAACTGGTTAACCAAATCGTTCGAACCGGTTTTAAACAATTCAATTTTTTCTTCAAATGATTACGGTTCGACCCCTATACAGCCGAACTGAACCAAACCAAAAATGTGATTCGGTTTAAAATAATTTTTCGAACCGAACCGAACCACGAACACCCCTACGGCCATCTCCAAGTATCAATCCTGTGGTTAGAAAATGAATTGGAACTGAAACCGTTTCTCACTGATTTCTCTTAATTTCACCTTCATTTTGCAGGATTTCACGTCTGCACATCTGATCATTGATCTTGTTCCCAGCTTTCTGCACAACACCTGTTTTCCGAACGAGACAGACATCGTTCCAGGATGCCCCACTTCTCTTCGTGCCTGGTAAGCCTAAGCTACGATCTCAGCCCCTCATTACCTGATACTCGTTCCGTCAACCGATTCACTCTCCTTACGAGCCGATTGATCGAAGAATACAAGGATCCATTTCACCGACCACCATCTGCTGTTACTGAAATCTAAAAGGACGAAAACAAAACACAGCAGACTCATTGTATGGGCACTTTCAATGGACAACTGACATTATCAAGGGAGGCACACACACTCGTCGAACGAATGAACATGGACAGCCATGGAATACCGATGTGGAGAAAAGAAATGAATCTTCCTTTCACTCGAAATGAAGGTTTATTCCGATTATTTCTTTCATCGGTTATGTGCTCTCGTTTTACATCTATACTGTCTGTAGCAACTGATAGTTGTCTACAGTGCGATCCGCAATCCAATGTGAATGTGAAATCAATATCAATGATCCTCTCGGAATAAAAGTTAAGTGCTAGGTCGAACAAAGCATAGAGACTACAAAATTTGGATGGAGACACCCTTTACACTCAGCATGTCAGTGTGGTTTTGGTACGTACCCATCAACAGCA
>JAOYND010237003.1:0-13419 GCA_025802135.1 Lagerstroemia fauriei
GACAGCATGGGTCACGACCCATTTCCACTGTCTTACTGATTTAGGGGTTTGCGATCCCTCTCTATTTTCTCTTATTTCGAACTTCATTCTGACTTCTTTTAATGACTCAGGGTCCTCCTCCTTAGCTTGACTAGTTTTCAATTGTGTATCTATACCAACAGAAGACTCGTAAAAATCAAGGTTCATTCAATAATTCAAATTCAACTCGATTACACTCAATTAATAAAAATCATTTGAACAAATATCAAAATTAAATGGAACTCAATAAACTAACTTAAATTTTTGTTCAAAAAACACTTTCATATTCAACACTCATAGATTAACACACCCCAAATTTAGACTCTTGCTCGTTCTCGAATAAGGCAACTTAGAAGGATAGCACCGTTAATAAAGCATTGGCAAGCAAACGATACTACAAGCAATCATCCAATCAACACAGACCGAATGAGCCTCTTAGAGCCCTCAAGAATAAACCCTTCCTTTATCCTTTCACTCTCAATTCAATCAGTCTCACCATCAATGGAAACACACAACCTTGTGGTAATCGAGTTTAATCCGTGCATGTGTGTGAAATCAACTACACTTAAGTTCAAGATATCCATGTCAAGTGCCATAAATAATATAGTCAATCATCATTCAAATCCAAATACTCTTCATCATTTTTTTCTTTGTTATTCCTTGTTATCTTTCTTTTTTTTTGTTTGGTGAACATGTGAGCTCATAGGGCCTAAGCTCATAAGCCCATTAACCCTTTTAGAAGCAATCAAGGCCCATGATGGTGAATAGACAAAAGATTCTATATGATGAGGGAATGATGTTCTACTGCTGAATCTTTATTGAAGTGGATGCGAAGTAGAATGACTGCACTTGTGTTATCATTTAGATTGATTAAGCCAAATTTTGTTGACTTGGATTTGAGTTAGAGAAGTTTGCATTATGTATTAGAAATTTAGTTACGTTATACATCTATTAATCTAATAATTGACTTTTATTACATTGTGATTGTTATTAGATGTAAGATATCATTGCAAATGTTTGTGAAAACATTACATTCTAACTTCAATTATGCGATAATGGTCTTTAGTTATTGTATTTTCAATTAAGGAGTGAAGAGTGGAAGCTAATTAAAGTGAGTTATGTAGTTATACTAAGAATTGTAAATGATGTTACAATGTTTTAGGTTAGTTAAGGAATTGGGTTGATGGTGCATATTGAAAATGTTGTTCCTTAAATTATTTAGTAAGCATTTATAAGAAGGAAGGAAAAAAAAATAGTTTCTTGACTAAGTTGTCTAAAATTGCTCTTACCTCTATTGAAAAAAAAAAGATAATGATTGCAATATAAAATATTGTTAGTGATCCGGTTCCTTAATTATTTATTCAATGAAGAGGGGACGGGATGAGAGGATGTTCAAGGTATACTTAGTAAACTTATAGTATCGACTAATTGAAATTGTCTCGAAGTACTTATCTTTACTGAAATTGATTAGTAGCAATACAAAGATATTTTTTTATAAGTTGGGTTCTTGCTAATCATTTAGTTTATGAGACAAGTGGAATGTGGCAATTAACATAGAACAATTTTATGATGAACTAACTTTCTTAAGTTTGTAAGAGTTATGAAATATAAACATGAGAATATGGATTATAAAAATTTTAAGCTGAAATAGGAGGAAATAAGGAATTGATTTATTATTGAGATATGAACATGGGTTTTGCATGTTGTATACTAGAACTATGAAGTCTACTGAGTGAAAATAGATAAGATTTCTTTTGTAATAGTACCCAGTATGGATTCAAGAAGTTTGATATTGAAATTTAAAGTATTTATAAGTGAGTTAAAATGGGGAGTTCTTTATAAATATGACTTGGGGAATCAGAAGCAAAACAAGTTTCCATAGATTATCAAGATTGCCAAGTTTTGAGTAGATTTTTCTGAGCTTGGAAGAATTCTCTGATAGATTAAATTGATTCAATTGGTGGGTTTCCATATGTATATTCTTGATATTGTGGCAACCATGGATATGTTTATCACAAAATCTTTGACTGGCTGATCAAACTCCACTACAATTCAAGGAATATGGATATTCTTCTTCTGGATAATCTTGTATTGATTCATAGGTGGTCATCTATGATTATTGCTGTATATTTGGAACCTTTCTATTTATCGGAGGTAGCAGAAGATAGGAGGAGTATATTGGTGCGACTATTCTCTGGCTTCTCCACTATCATGGAAGTTTATCTTGGATTTATCTATTCTGCAAGTATACCTATCATTATCTACCCAGTCATATTGATTCGGATTCGTTTACACACAAATCAGTCTTCAGATTCTTGTATTTGAACTTTATATTTGGATATTCAACTTGAAGTGCAGCAAGTTTATCAACAATTATGTTGATTGAGATTGAGCAAGTTCTATTGAATGATTAAGTATCAGAAGGATATCAGAGTGCGTAGCGGAAGCGTAGTGATTTGTCTAAGTTAAGGAAGGAGTTTGTGGGAACTTAAATATGCTTTGAATCAGGAGTCTTTTTATCATTTTTTTATTCGGTAAGAAATTTTCCAAGACGACATTTTAATTAGTTGGGAGGAAATTGTGAGCCCATAGGGCCTAAGCCCATAAGCCCATTAACCCTTTTAGAAGCAATCAAGGCCCACGATAAATTTTTATTCTTTTCCCTACACCGGCTAAGAATCCCACATATATATCCAATATGCTTTTCATCTTTCCCAAACACTCTACCATTTCTTCCCCATCCACCGAAATAGAGAGCAAGACAGAGAGAGGAAGAAGAAGGAGAAATGAGAAGGAGAGATTGGGGACGCACCGGTAAGGTGAAAAAAATAAATAGGATGTAAATGAGACTAATTTCAAGTTTAGTAGATTTTATTACTTGATAGTATATTATAGTTTGTATGATTTGGGTATAGGAGTAGGATTAATAGGATATGTGGAGGTTATAGGATTGATCATGGTGGAGTAGATTAAGTTCCATAAGTATTTTTAGGATAATTTTTATTTGAATACATTTGTGAATATATCATATATGTTAACTTTTACTATGATTAATATGATAGGGATTGAGGAGAACCAAAATAGAGCTCTTGGAGATCAAGCTTAGTTGGAGGACCGACTGAAGGGGTTGTTTTTTCTGTGGTAGAATGATACATAAAATGTTATATATATATATATGTATATATATTTATGATATCATGTTGTATATAAAAAATGACGAGAAAAGAAAATATAAATGAAAGTGGAAAGAGTGATTTAATTTATCGCTGATGTCCATCAAGGTAATTTACCTCTAGTTTCCCGTAAGATATAAAAATAAGATAATTTAAAACTGCTCTTACCGCCATGGGCTAATGGGCGGCCCCCACGAGTGTGAGGTGTGTAGATGAAGGGCACCAGGAGAAGGGAGAAAGATTGATATTGAATATATCGCAGGGTCACGGTATCGTTGGAGAACGGAGTATCGATACCGTCATAATTCTATCGCAGAGGGAGTGCGACCCCATGGCTATTATTTGTATTGATTGATTATGTGCATCTCATAAATAGTATAATTAAGCATTTTCATTACTATTCTGGTTGTGATTTTGTAGTGTATGATTTTAACGTATGTGATTTATTAAGAAATTGTATTTATATTATTATTCTACTCTAGAAATTTGTACTCACTGAGCCCGCAGCTCATCTCCCTGTGATATTTTCTTTTCAACTAAGTGGAGAAAGAACGATTTAATAGAACAACCGTTTTGGTTTTCGGGGATCAGCGTCAAACCTCTTCTAGGTAGATATCTCGGTTATGTAAATTAGAAGTATAATAGTCTGTATGTACCGTTACAACTTGAACTTTTGGTAGAGATTGTTATGGATTACATGGTAGAAAGAGATATGGCTTGTGGATGTGGTTCTAAATGGGAATCATTCTGATTATTATATTAGCATGTTTATATTTGATGTGAAATGTTACAAAAACAAGGGGAAACTCAGTCAAATTTTTTGGTCGTGATAGAACAACTCTTATAGACCTAACCTTAGTCTAGCCCATATAGCAAGGAATTGACCAATAACTCTAACCCCATTTGGTTTAGGGTATTAGGGGTTGAAGTAGCCCTTGGGGTCCATCCTCAGTTGGACATATGGACTAATAGCCCTCACAAGTACATGTTGTGTCTTATTGCATGATATGATACTAAACTCGACCAGTGGTATTCGGAGCCATAATACATCTTTTCAACTTATTTTTTTACTAGCTTCTTTCTTTCTCTCTTTATCTTTTCAATTTTTCTCTTTCGAGCATACCAATTACATGATAACATGAGCAACTATCAACTTCAAACTCTCATCTAATGCAAGGTGTGTGCATACGTGGGATTAAGCTTTCAAACACACTAAACTGAGTATAAGCATACCAAGCAATCCCAAATTTCCTCTTGAATAAAATTCAAAGTTCAAAACTATTATGTATCATCATAGAACAAGGGCATGAAAATTCATCATGAGTGGCTTCAAACTCGTAAGTATGTCACACTTCCAACATGCATAAAACTTAATGTGATTTCTAAAAAACACTTACTGGAAACCTATGTACATGCAACCTAATCTATCAAGAAAGTAACAAAATAAAGTAAGCAACAATAACCTATATCAATAAGACGAACTCCCCAAACCTAAATGTAACATTGTCATCCAACTTAGAGTAATGTATGAAAAAGTCACAGATGGATATAATACTAGCCTAGAGTGAAATAAGTATCCTCCCTAGTTAATAAACACTTGATACTTCCTTAATTGCCACTTTAACTCCCATTGTAGTTGTTACACTATCTCTTCTAATTGTTAAAAAAGTTTTCTCCATATTGCATAAAAAAAAATTGTAGTTTTTGGGATGTTCATGTTCCTAGTTTATGCTCTTATACATGGAGGAAGCTGCTCATGCTTCGCCATATTGCATATCCTCTTTTCTCTATTCAATTGGGTGATGGTGCTAATACTCTTTTTTGGCTGGATAATTGGCATTCACTTAGTCCGCTTGGTGCGCGCTTCCAGCACAGGTATGGACTATCTCCTTATGTCACGGCGGCTGAGTTTGTTTGCAACACCCAACGGCAACAAAGATTGTTTCTGGATCGAGATTGGAGGGAATTGCCGTCCCTTTTGACTGAAGTACATCTCACTACAGGGGTGATGGACAAGGCTTGATCTCGTGGGTTGATCTCTATGTTAGCTCGCCAAGGCTTCTTGAAGTCTGGAATGAATTGTTTATGTAGTTTGTCCCAATCAAGTTTCCAAATTGGTCTTCTACGATTGTAAGGTAGAAACAATATTAGAATTTGATGGAATTGCAGCTAGAGTAGTCATAAAATTGAATAAAGCATTCTCTAAGTTTGGAGAAGTGATCAAGGGCTGATTGATGTTCAAAAGCTTGTTCCGAAAGGTCTATTAGAAGTTCATGAAATTATTGAGTGCCTTCTTGAGCCTAGAAGGATGATCTAGGTTTGCCACTTGTTGATGAAAGTTTGAAGTATTGTTTCACTCTGATTGCCAAATTTGTTTATGATTCCACTCACGATTAGGGCATGTTTGTTGTGATAAAAATTGATAAGCAAGCAGAGCAAGTGTACATATCGCTCAAATAATATAATAAGAGAGTAAGAGATTGTTCCCACGAGGATTTAGTTCATTTAAAACTAAACAGTAAACTAAAAAATTAAACCAAGTTAGGCAAATCTAATAATATGAGAATTTCAACGAAAATAATAAAAGTAAATCGAAAGCAATTAGAAGAAGTTAATCAATTTTAATGGACCTAGGGCTCACAACTTCCCTCAATCCTACTTCTAAATCCAACCCTAATCTCTATATGCAATTGATTACGGTATTACTATCATAGGGTTTTATGTCTCATTGCCTACCTCTCGGCTTAACAAGAATGTGTTTTTAGGACAATACTAATCACTTTATCTCTAGGCAATTAATACTAAGAAACCCATTGAGCTTGAATCCTAATCCGAATACCTAGGGTGATAGGCTAATCTCTCGATATTTCTCAAAAATAATCCAAACCTCTCGGCATGAATTATCCTAGGTTATATTATCTCTAGCATGATTTCGACTCCGTCTCTCGAGTTTGTCGATCTCTCCAAATTGATCTAATTGTTGGCCAGTCAATTAGAAAGCATTAAAGACGAGAACAATACAAATGTAATCTATCACATATAAGAGAAAAGGGCAAAACTTAGAAAATTAAAAAGAGTTTCATTGCTTGCCCTAGGAAAGAGGGAATTAGTTCATAATGAAATTAAAAGAAAATACCAAGAAAAAATATTCGAATACATCATGACTAAGAAAAAGAAAGAAAAAATCTAGAATGATTAAAAGCCGATCTCTCGATCCTCGAAATCTTCTTGAACCACGTCGATCCTCTTCTTCTCTTGGAGCAGTGAACGACCTGATCTCTTCTTGGCAAGAGAACGAACGTAAAAACTCTTGTGTAAGTATCCTAGGTGTGCTGCTAAGTGTAGAATTTATAAGGATAGAGAATAGAATATTACGTCTCACCTAAAATATTTTCCAAATATTTCTATCCTAAAAAATATTTGGATAAAATATTGTATTTCCTCGGGTGTTAGTCAAGCGGAATATCCTCTTTTGGTATCCCAATATCTCATAATATCTTCCATATCGAGTTTCGAGATCTTCAAGAAACCAAATATTCCGTGAATATCACAGATTCTTCTATGCCAGTAAGGGGTCGTGGCCCTCAATTTTGTGTTGCTCTCAGCTTCAGGGAGTCGTGACCCTGGGTCGCGACCCTGAGTCACGGCTCCTCCCCTGATCCTCTATTTTCCAGCTTCTATCCAGCATGGTTCGTGGGTCGGGGTCCATCTTCTTAGCTCGGTTGGTCCTTCAGATATACCTACAACAATAAAAAAACCCGGAAGTACCAACATTCTTGGAAGAAAACCCGAATTAATTAATCATGACTTAATTTCACTCAATTAAGGAAAAACAATAAATCATGCATTAAAAACTCATAAAACTCGAACAACTCACTTGAATATAAGCCCGAAAATATGTTCAAATAAGCATATTCATATAATTAAAACCCCCCAAGCCTAGATTCTTGCTCATCCTCGAGTAAGACAATTAGAATCCCAACAAGCATGCAAAACACACAAACAAATTTCTCCACCCAATCAAAAAGATTTAGCCCCTTAGAGTTCTTAAGAATGACTTTTCATCTTCCACCCAATCTTCAATTCGATTGCTCTACACTTTTGATGTCAAAATTTTTCTAAAAAATCAGTCTTAACCCGTGTTGTATTAGTGTAACCACTCCTACTAAAGTTCAAGTACCTAATCGGAAACAAAGTTGGTCAAGCACACAATCAAAAAGACATTGCCTTTTTGCATTTCCGTTTGTTTCTTTCTCACTCTTTTTTTTCTTTGGTGGTGCACGACTCTGGGTGTCACTTACATAAGCTAGGCCCGTGTAGCGAGGAATCAACCAATGGCTCCCGTCCCAGCTGGTCCAAGGCATTAGGTGTTGAGACACCCATACGGATCTATCCTCGAGCTTAGACAAATGGACTATTTTTCCCACCATGAGCACATGTCGGGCATTATTATGTATACTTTCACACTAAATGACGCTCAAGCCCATCCAGTGGTGCTCAGAGCCTTGACACATCTTTCAATTAAGCTCACATATGCAATTCTACAAGATTTTTCTTTGCTAACTCATGCATAAAATTTCTCTTTTTTTCCTTTTTTTTTTATTTTTCTGTTTCTTCCCTTATCTGCCTTTGGTAGGATATCAAAGTTCATGTTCTTGCTTGCTCTCATGTGAGCCATACAACTGAGCAACATCAAGGGCAATTTTAAGCTATCCCTAAAGTAAGAGTGTCGTGAAAAATGATGGGGTTTAGACATGATCAAATTTTTTCAAAACACATCCTAAGCAAGTTGCAATCTCTAATTCGATCAAGTTTCAAATTTCAAGCCACTAATTATCGTCGCTGAATAAGGGCCAACCAATTCGTCATGAGTGGATTAATTCATCAGTGTGATACACCTACTAACATGCTTAAGATGAAGTGTGAAATCTAAAAAAAAAAAACTATCTAGCACCCTAAATGCATGCAACCTACTTTATCTAAATGGCCTAAGATGAAGTGTGAAATCTAAAAAAAAAAAAAACTATCTAGCACCCTAAATGCATGCAGCCTACTTTATCTAAATGTATGAGCAAACAAGCAAGCACTCTAGCAGACACGAAACAAAACTGCTACTACCTCTTTTACTAGAACAATCTCCCCCAAACCTAGACTGTACATTGTCCTCAATGTAAAGCAAAGAAAAAGATTGAAGAAATAGGAAACTTGCCCGATTTGTTGGTGGTGATGAGAGGTCCAATGCATTAGTCCTCTTCTTCCTCGCTCTTGTCCTCCTCTTCTATTGCAAGCTAAATTGCTTAGGGCAGTGAGCTTGGGTTGCGCAGTGTGACTCTGAAAGTCATGCACGTTTGGGCAGGGAGTCGCGACCTTAGGTTGCGACCCAACGGGATGCACAAGCAGTCTGAACTGGGAGTCGCGACCCATTGGTGTTTGTAGATCTGGTCGTGATTTTCCTGGGATCCTTTTTTTAACCATTCCTGAAAATAAGAAAATGCATATAAGTCTAAATTATTAAAATTAAAATAACGGAATTGAATATTAAAGGTAGAAAAACTCTTTGTTTGGGTTGCCTCCCAAGAAGCACCGTGTTTTAAGTCCTCGGCTCGACTTTTGGTCACATCATCCTCCTTGTCCTTGAGTTAAGGACCCATCCTGATTGATAGGGTCCCTTTTATATGCCTTCAAATGCTGCTCCTTCACCTTGAACTCCTCTCCTGTCTTTTGATTCATCAATTTGACCGACCTGCAAGGGAAGACTCTTACCACTTGGAATGGGTCTGACCACCAACGGTTCTTTCCTAACAAAAAATTTAACAAGGAATTATAATAAAGAACCAGTTGACATAGTTGAAATTCTTTTACCGTGGTCCTCTCATCATGCTTTGTTCGTCTCTTGAGGGAGCTCTTAGTAACTTGTTTTATATCAAGGGGTTTTCCTTCCAAAAGTTTAGTGAACTTCTTTGGTACTTTTGAAATTGCGTCCCCTCGCTTCATGTTTTCATGGTGCCTTGCATCATGTGGTTGTCCACTATCTTGAACTTCTTTATGTGTATCCTTGGGTTGAGTCTCTTGGAACTCATGATTGGTGAACCTACCAACAACATCAATAGAGAAGCATTCATGAGGTTGTGACTCCATAGAATGGAATACTTTCAAAGTCACCTTCTTCTCATCAACACATTGTAAGCTCGCTTTTTTTCACATCAATTAATGCATGACCCTAGCAAGAAAAGTTCTACCAAGTATAATTGGGATCTCTCGATCTTCATCAAAATCAAGCACCACAAAATCAACAAAAAAAAAATGAATTTATCCACTTTAACTAAAACATCTTCGATTATACCACAGGGATAAGCCAAAGATCTATCAGCTGGCTGAAGTGTAATCGTTGTCGGCTTCACTTCTCCTAATTCTAACTCACAATAAACAGAATATGGCATGAGATTGATACTAACACCGAGATCACATAGAGCTTTACCTTCAAATTTATTACCAATGGAGCAAGGTATTGTTGAACTACCTGGGTCCTTCAATTTTTGGGGTAGCTTATGTTGCAAAATTGCACTGCACTCCTCGATAAGAGCTACGGTCTCATAGTCTCCAAGCTTCCTTTTCTTAAATAGGATCTCCTTTGTAAACTTTACATAGGTTGGCATCTGTTCAAGAGCTTCGGCAAACAGTATATTAAAATGTAATTTACGGAACACATCTAAAAACTTACGGAATTGGAAAATGCGTATATGTGTGGATAAGTCATATTTGTGAGAAACTCTATTTTCTTTCTCAATTAAATAGTTCCCGGTAAGAAATAAATAGGTCCCGGTAAGAGATAAATAGGTCCCGATAAGAGATAAATAGGTCCCGAAGAATAATGTCTTAGTCAGATTTGACGAGAAACTCTATATTCCTTCTCAGTTAAATAGGTCCCGGTAAGAGATGAATAAGTCCCGGTAAGAGATGAATAAGTCCCGGTAAGAGATAAATAGGTCCCAAAGAACAATGTCTTAGTTAGATTTGATGAGAAACTCTATTTTCCTTCTTAGTTAAATAGGTCCCAGTAAGAGATGAATAGGTCCCGGTAACAGATAAATAGGTCTCGAAGAACAATGTCTTAGTTAAATTTGACGAGAAACTATATTTTTCTTTTCAGTTAAATAGGTCCCGGTAAGAGATGAATAGGTCCCGGTAAGAGATAAATAGGTCCCGAAGAACAATGTCTTAGTCAGATTTGATGAGGAACTCCTTCTCAGTTAAATAGGTCCCAGTAAGAGATGAATAGGTCCCAATAATTTAACTGAAAACCCTAACAATAAAAATCAGATGAGATCGAGCGAGAGATGTTGCATCGAGGAGGGAGCTGCACCGGGGAGGGTTGGAGGAAAGAGATCGAGGGACCACGCTTCACTGAGATGGAACAGTGGACAGACGGGAGTAGCAGTAGCTCAACTCGGCACCGAGGGGGAAGGAGAAGCTCGGCTAGGCACCGGAGGGAAGGAGCAGCTCGGTTCTGGCACCGGTGGGGCCTAGGGCAACTCGGCTCGGCACTGGGGGAGGAAGGAGCAGCTCGGTTCGGCACCGGGGGAAAGGAGTAGCTCAGCTTGGCACCGGGGGAGGGAGGAGTAGCTCGGGCAGCTCTGTTTGGTAACTCCGACACTGGCGGCGGCGGACGGGCGGGCACAGGCAGCAATAGTAGAGAAGGCTGAGGGGGCTGTTGGGAGGGAAGAAAGGAGAGAGGAAGGGAAAGTTTTTGGGAGGGAAAGATGTTAAATAGAAGAGGGAAATGAGAATTTGATTTTACATGAACAAGAGGAAGATGACGAATAGAGGGGCAAGCATGACAATTGTCATAAATTGGTGTTATTTCTCAAATTTATTATAATTTGGTGCCATTTATAAAAGAGAGAAGAGGAGAAGTGCTAGTTTTCATGGTTAACACAATTAAATATTTAGGGACTAAAGTGCTATTGCAGCATTAATTTTTAATTTTACTGATTTGGTAGTGCCACATCTGTAAAATTACTTTTTGTTTGCTCCACCTGACTGCCACAGTAGCTTTTCATCAACAACAAGGATACAATGCACTTATGTGTTAGACAAAATAGGTACGAAATTGTGAAAAAAAAAAATTACTGGGGGCGGTCAAGTATTGCTTGCGAGAATTTAGAGTCTTAACTGTTAATCTACTCATAAAAACTAAGAAATACCAACACTCTTAAAAGAAATTTCATTCATTAATTCAAATTCAACTCGATTACACTTAATTAAAATGAATCATTCAAACAAATAAAAATCACATGGAGGTTGATAAATTAACTTTAATTTAGACCCGAAAAGCACGTTTAGTAGAAAATCGGTATTGCCACCTAATAATTTAAACTTTTGGATGGAAACGGGTTGACTTCTTGTAAGTTCCACTAACAAAATATAATATATGAGCGCTCTGGCCACGACAATATCGGAAGTAAACTTGAACCGATCTCTGGTATTCTTCCCACTAATGTAGGTTCAGATCCATCTTTGGCAGTTTCCTCTAAGCACAGTCACTGACTTTGCCAATGGTCCGCACACAATACAGAATTCATGTTGATCCAGAAATGGCTTTTCACCTTTCACGAAACTCAAACTATGTACTTTCTTTGAGAAATAAAATATATAACCATTTCAGCCTAGCTATTCGTGTTGACGCAAACATGATTTTCTAATTGTTAGGTTTGGCCACGGACAGAAGCAAACGGAGAAAGGACTTGGGCATATCCGCACGTCCAGCAACCAAATCCCTATAAATATTTAATTTTGTGGTCATGCATCTAAGAAGATTCGGCCGAAAAGGTGTGACGAATATCTTGAAGCGTTGACCCTTTTCTGTTCTTACGGTTCTCGTTTCTACCATGGAAGCCGCTGCCTTTCTCATGCATCTTTTTATACGTTTTCTGTGCATGGACGTCGGCAAGAATGGATCGAGGAATAGATGAAGGATGGAAGCAATAGTAAAATATGTGAAAAATTTTCACCACACTCGCAACAGATTGTGCTCAAATCCAATTCAAAAACTTAAGTTGATATGTTAGTGGTATCCACTTTTTTGTAAATTAGGTATCAATCCCTTAACTCTCTGATGTGGCCTTGATAACTTCATGAAGGTCTAAATAAAACTATATGCAGCTAAGAAAAACTCTTAGGTGAGGTTTGATACAGAAGAAAAGAAAGGAATGGAATGAAAAGAGTTCTATTGTATAAATTGTATAAATAGCACATGGAGAAAATTACTAAGTTTTATGTTTATTTTGCAAACATGAAAGAATGCCTTTGTGAGAAACAATGGAATGATCATTCCGTTTCTTTTTTTAAGGAAATATCATTTCATCAACTTGAGAGAAATATTTACACCAATGGAATGAATATAATTTGTTTCTTGAGTGCAATCAAGTAAGAAATATCAAAACTAAGGTAAAATTACTCATTTCATCTCGTCCATTTCAATTCTTTTTTTTTTTGGGTCGCCAATCACGGTATCCAAGCATCGCTTGACTAATCCGTTGGTCGCCCCGGGTCGCACGCCTGGCAATGGCGGGTGAGGCTCCCAAAGAGGGTTGCTGCGTACGGTAAGATTCGAACCCGAAACCTCCTTAAGCGGTGCCGAGCTGCTTACCACTCGGACCAACCCCTTTGGTTCGTCCATTTCAATTCTTTCGTACTAAGCGCAACATAATAGCACATGTCAGAAATTACTAATCTTTATTTTCATTTTGATAATATGAAAGAATGCAATTGTGAGAAGTGATTGAATGATCATTCCTTTTCTATTCTTTTTCAAAGAAATATCATTCCATCAATTTGAGAGAAGAATCTACATCAATGGAATGAAGATAATACGCTTCATAAATGTAATCGAGTAAGAAATTTAACAAATAAGACCAAATTACTCATTTCATTCAAGCCCTTTTGATTCATTCATACCAAAGGTAATGTTATGGTTGCTCACCAGTCGATTTGGGCTCTACACAAACACTTTTACCCCTCAGAGGTACGTCAGGCATTGAACCACTGATAGACAAAAGCCAACAATGGGCCACAACTTATCAAGTTCGAGCCGGGAAGGCTTACTAGGGGGTAAACCTCTCCCAAGGTGAATTTGAAAAAGGAAACTGTGAATTAATTTGATAAAATGCTTCAATCGTGATGCAAAGGGACAGCCGAAAGAGGAGAGAGTCCACTTCAAAGAATCGCA
>JAOYND010237111.1:0-13406 GCA_025802135.1 Lagerstroemia fauriei
GTATTTTTATCTTAATAGTTTGAATTCCCTTGCCTAAATAGTCCCATCCTTATTTGATATCAAGTGACGAACTACATCGTTCTCACTTTGCTTTAGGATTCTGCGAGTTCTTTAGCATGTTAGCAAAAGTATGGAGAGTTGCATGGTTGAGGTTATGGAATTAAGAACAATATGTTTTATCCGAGTTTTGTTTTAATATATTCTTTAGCTTTACAGTGAAATCTACAAGAGGCTGATACCAATGTGAGGCTATGACACCTTTCCGTGGACGTAGGTATGGCAGAACAATGACCCCCACAGAGTTGTGCTTCTTTGCATGGGCAGCGGTATGGGGTCAGGCACTCACTATCGACAGCTTGAGAAATCGAGAGAAGGTTATGATCAACAGATGCTTGCATGTGTAAAAGAATGCGAAGAGGCAGTTGCTACTTCATTGCGGGTGAACACAAACCTAGGGTTGGGGCTTGTGTGATAATGGGATGGATTGGGAGACGGCAGAAATGGTAGGCAGAGGAGTTGAGAGCATGGTTTGCGATGTGCAACTTAAGCGACAAGCGGCAGCAAGTAATGTATACCTCCCTCTCTCCATTTCCTGAGAGATTAGTATGTGGGCCGAGTTCATGAACGTGGTAGACAGTTGTTTAGCACATTAACAGAAAATGTTATATCATATTTCTCTTTTTGTTAGTAATATCCGCTTTATTAAAGTGATAAGATATCTATTGTTAATGCATTAAATAACTATCGGTCGAGTTTTCACCACGTTATCTCAGGCGCAGCTCTCCTGATATCTTCTTCCAGTTTTTGAGCTATTTGGAAAAGGAAGATTAGAAGGGTCTTTGAAGGGATAGAATCACATAACAATAGGCTTAAAAGAAAGGAAGGACAAGGAGGTAGATTTTTGGCATGGAGAAGAGCGAGATGATGGTCTTAACACTTCATCAATGTAACTGAATTAAGTTGTCGAGTTTATATTATTACTAGGTTAACTACCCGTGTTATGTGAGTTTCTTTTCTTAGTCAACCTAAAATAATCAATACAAAGGTCTTATGAGGAATAGTATATTACAATAATATGGAAAAAGAGAGAATGATTCATGCTAAATAGATAATGGTTCAGCCTTTGACTTCAGTAGAGGGAGTAGCTGCTGCATAGATAATGGTTCAGCCTTCGACTTCAGAGAGGGAGTAGCTGCTGCACTTAAAAAGGAGTAGAGGATGTGCTTTAGAACTTAGCAAAATGAAGCTGCAACCACAGTTTCAATGTAGAAATTAATGCTTCGAATAATAGCTTACAATTCAGTAACGATGAAAAAAATGAAGGTGAAAAAAATCTGATTTCAATTTGGAAATACTACTAATATAAAGCAGAACATGACAGCATCATCATACTGTATAAGAGATAATCGAGAAGAATACGATAAGAATTAATGATAGCGACCAAATAGAAATTGCAGAAAACTAATAGAAAATGAGGATAATATGTCAAAACCATCACCTTTTCATAGGCAAAAAGAACATGATAAAAATAATTTTGCATGGAGAAAATGATATTGATCTTGGCTGTCTACCTGAAACCTAAAAATATAAAACCAACTTCCAATATGGATATAGTGTGGTCAACCCATTTCAACTCCAGTCACTAGATATAATTCATGATCATGCATCAATAAACAAAAAAAACATCATCAACCTAATAAAGAGTCAAATATATATCATACAGTAAATTGGCCATTAATGTTCACCTCCAAAGATGAAATCAGTAGGCAGATTGACGCTGGATTTTTTATCTATCATATTCAACAGGCTGCAGGTAAAATTCTTGCTCTGGTTGCATGAAATAAGCAGATGAATCAAAGAGTCTACAGCAAGAGAGGAATTGGGGAAACCAAAATAGAAATATAAGTGCTATTAGAGAATTGATGCACCAAATCACAATCTTCTTATGAGATGGACGAAGACAAATAAATATGATGCTACAGAAGAAACTGTTGACATGTACAACTAACCAGTTTCTCGGTCTCTAGCTCTTGCCTCCACTTCTTGGCACCTTTCTTCTACATGTCAAAGCTACAGAGATATCCAGAAAATCAGAGAAGGTACATTAGCTACAGAGATAAACTACGGGAAAAGAAGTTTTATGTGTAATACTGAAATGACGATAGCTCTAAAGAGCAAAAGAAACCACACATCATGTAAACTGTAATACTGCTCAATATTTTCAATACAATTGAGGTATCACAGTGAAAGGCACTATTGGAAAATTTGGGGTATTGCTATTTCAAAGAGAACATAATACACCAAAGACACTGACATAACATTCTGGTTCTTTTGATACCTGCAAACTATGGCGCTGTCTTTGGAGGAACTTTGTCCATAAAAATACATCACAAATAGACCATCTGAACCTACAAGCAATAATATAGATAAGACTATATTCAACATAACTCTATTTTTCAACTCCAAATCATGCCTAAGAACCTAAGCACAACAAAAAAATGCAGTCAAAAATCCAGCTCTGACAGCATTTGAACTCCAATTTAAAGAAAATTTCTTTCTTTCCTACTGTTTCAGAAATATACTATAATATGGGACATGTTGGGTTCGAGAAATGTAGAACGAGAGAATTGCTAATGAAGAGTGTATGAAGTGGGTCTTGTATCTTTCATATTGTGTTCCTGGGTACATGAGGTCCATATATATGAGGAAAATATACGTCAATCAGTCAGCCTAAATCCCAGGATCTACGATCTCGTGGGCATGGGTGATTCAGAGGTATGGGCTGTCAAACTCTAGGCGGCCAGAGGCATGGGCGGTGGACTTTCCAGTCCAGCGCCTCTCGTCAATGGGCTTCATAGATTGGGCCAGGCTTTCTTGTGGGCCGCCTTGTTCAGGTTTGTGTAGTCCACACACATCCTCCATTTGCCGCTGGAACTTTCTCAATGAATTCTGCGGCGAGGAGCTGAGCAAGCTCTTTCCGGATCACCTCGCGACGCTCTGCCCCCATAGATCGTCGTTTATGTACAACGGGCTTCGCACGAGGTGGTGCGAAATGACCCCGGGGTCAATGTCGGGCATGTCTGCGGGGGTCCAAGCAAACAGACTGGAAAACTCATGCAATAATGCTATCAGGTTTTCCTTACAAGCAGGGGTCAAGTCTGCTTCAATTTTGACTTGTCGCGTTGAGGCGAGCAAGACTTCCTCCAACTCTCCAACAGGTGTAGGGCGCTCAACCTCCTCGCGAGAATCTGGCTCGATCTGGAGCGATGATCGAGCACGCGCCTCTTTCAACGCTGTCATGTGGCATCGTTTAGCCACCTGGTGGCTGCCACAGACTGCTCCAGTCCCCCGGGGGTAGGGAGTTTAAGCATCTAATGGTAGGTGGACGGTATTGCCCTCATAGCATTCAGGGTTGGCCGTCCCATGATGGCGTTGTAGGCTGATGAGACGTCGACCACCAGGAAGTTGGTCATGCAGCACGAGGTCTTGTCTCCGTCCTCTAATGTGAAGGGCAAGGTGATGGCACCATGGGGATAGACCGATCCTCCGTTGAACCTGACAAGGGGTGCGTCGACAGGGGTCAACTTTGCGTCCGTGAAGCCTATTTTTAAGAAGGCGTCGTAGTACAGGACCTCGGCGGAGCTGCCATTGTCAATGAGGATTCTTCTTACCTCGAATCCCCCAATGTTGGCCACGATTACTAGGGCCTCACCTACTGCTGATGCGGGCACGTATTGGGCATTTTTCTCCGTGAATGTGACGGAGTAGTCTAGATCGTGCCCGAGGTATTGCATTTCACCGGCCGTCCTCTTTCCTTTGGCGGTTGGCCTTCCTGTGATCACGTGGATCGTTCCCCGGTTCTCCTGGAGCGACCGGTCCCGGACGGCTGGCCTCCCGCTCTCCTCCTGTGCGGGAGGCGCGTGGGGCTCGTCCTGATCTCAACGCCAAGTGTTTTTGGTGCGTGGGCGTTGGACATACTCGCCCAACTGTCTCTCCTGGACTAACCTTTCGATCTCGAACTTCAGCTGCCTGCATTCCTCGGTATCGTGCCCCGCTGCCCTGTGGTAGCGGCAGTACTTACTCACGTCGGGTCCCAGCGTCCCCTTCGTCTTAAGGGGGTCTTTATCAAGCGCCGCTTTTCCCCCTCGGCCAAGACTATTGATCGCAGGGCCAACAGTGGGGTGAACTTTTCCCGCTTGTTGTCCAGAGGGCCACGATCATCTTGCCTTCCTGCGGGGGCTTCCTTGCGTTTTGCATCCTTCCTCCTCTAGTCGATTTCTTCGATAGCCATGAAACGCTGGGTTCGCGCCGCCAAATCGGCGATTCGGCAGGTCGATGATCAGGTTCTTGACAAACTCATCATCCCGGAGGCCGCGCTGGAATGCCGCCATTTTCTCCTTCGGGGTTAGATCCTCCACTTCGGCCGCTACTTTCACGGAGCCGCCATTTTCTCCTTCGTCGGTCGCTCCCCTTCCTAACAAGGAATTGCCGTGGGTGCACAGGTGATCCTGAGGGTCCGTTCTGCCGTCATAAGCGAGGGCACCCGGAACTTGTGGGGGAGGGTCACGGCTTGGATCTCCGCGAAGAAAGGGCTGGTGACGTCCTCTTCTGCGGAGGAGAGACCGTAGCGTCGGCGATTGTTTGCTTCCAAAGTCTTGGCCACACGAACCTCCACCATCTTCTGCACCTCTCGGGCAGTCATATTGTTACCAGCCTGGGTAACACCATCTTCACTGGAGGACGGCGCCTAGCGGGAACTCATCGCAGCCTTGGCGGGGGCAGCGCCTTCTTGCCGCTCGCCCAAGTGCCGTGACACGGCTGCTTCTACATGGGAGGCAACGCGGCCCTCGATGAGCTGCTCCATGGCCCGTCGCGTGTCGGCCGGTAGAGTTTCGAGGATTGCATCTTGCCCAGGATTCACACGAGGGCCGGTGGCCACGGCGGCAGCTGGGTCGGGAACCGGTGGGGGGTTAGGGGGTGGTGTTTGAGGCAGGGAGGGGAAGTTGTGGGTAGAGCTGGCTCTTGCTTTGTTACTGCGAGTCCGGGCCATGGCTTTTCGTTTTCCCACAGGACAATTTGAGCTTGCCCCTACAACTTGGCTGATGCTACTCCAGCAAGTAGTTCTGTCCCATTAAAGAAGATGATAATGAAACAAAGTGGAGATATGAAATAAATGATGCAATAGAGGCAAAAATCACTGAAAATGAGAGTTGAAAGGACATTTATGCACATGCACCATCACTTGCATAAAAACATCATGATGGCCACTCCATTGGCACAAACAGCATAATTGAATTACTGACTCTTCAGTTGCTGCCATTGCTCTGCCCAAAGAACTAAATTCAAACTAAGTGAACGGGATTTTTATAATTTCCTGCTTCACACCCCCTTCATATTGGCTCCAAGTTACCGAGGTTGCCATTTCGAGAATCGTGCAATCCAGACTTGAAATATTGATTGCAAGACCATAGCCATTTGTGTTCATCATCATGTGAGAAGTTTATATGAAAATTAGTGAATACAAAAACAAAGAAACCTAAAATTAAAACTGAAAGAATACCAATTAGCTCAAAGGTAATCAAGAAATAAATATCACCTCGGAGGTCATCCAACAGGGATTGCCCTTGAAAGAAAACATCAACAAACAAAGCTCTGAACAATCTACTACCAATATTAGAACAGAGAGGAACAATTGTTATCTTTGTTCAAAGAATAATGCTATCAAGAGAAATAGAAGATTAAAAGAGAATGTAACACATTGTATTTCATTAATGTTTGATCTTTTTTTATGGCTAAAAATAATGAATAAGCAAACATAGTTCTGACTTGAGATCGAAATGAAATATGGAGCAGATATGCATCTGAAGATACTGTGAGAAAGATCTTACCTTAGTCCTCCATATATTTGCTTATTTTAGACACGAAGTTTGAACTCAGTGGAGTTCATGCAAAAGGTCCATGCATTTCAAGCATATTCCCTGGATACCCCACATTCGAAGACAGGTGTTATAGCGGATGTGAACTCGAAAGAATGACATATCGTGTAATGCAGGAGTAATAAAACTAATAAAGAAGAAGTAGAGTCATAAGTCAGCTTAAACCAATTTTAATTCAAAGTGATGCATCACACTTACTTCTCTCAATTGAAAAGGAGCTGCTCTTATATGTATGACAAAAAATAACACAATGCATCAATAAAAAAGAACATTGTCGCAAAATCTTTCAGAAACTATACAATAGCATTACAGTTCTTTCAATCATCTTACCTATTCGCATTTGCATCAGCCTAACGGGCCCATGACATATCACTCTATCTATTAGTGAACATGATACTGTGATATATTTATTGTATATAGTCACTTTGCAATGCTGATTAGTTAGGACTATTTCCCTCTTCGTATTTCTCATATTTAGTATGTTACGCACTTTGGAGATTGACATTCTCTTCTAAGAGTTGCACATTTTTTATATATTGGTATGCTTGTTATAATGAAACACACTTTTCGGGCCTACCGTACATCTTTACACTATCTAAGAAAACACCACTAACATTTGACAAAAGTGAATCTCTCTCTGAAGATCTCAAAATAAACCAAATCAAAAGAGTGATAGAATATTTTTTATTATTCAATCCTTCTATTAGGTAAAGGAAGAGGAGGAAATCCAAAAATATGCATATACTCCAAAGAGGTTACACAAACATAAATTTGATTCTAATATGTTCTAAATTCTAAATATTTATAAAACTTATAAGAATTATAAGAAATTCTTTAAAAAAATCTCTGAATATTTAAATAATCACTAAGTATTCAATCCTTTTGTATAGGATTTCAAGATTATTCAAGATCTCCTTTTTTGTTTACGTAATTAGTCGAAAGAAGTATTATAGTAGTAATCGGTATATTTGATTGAGAAGAATGAATTAGACTAAAGTTTTTACCTACATTAAATGAATAGAATATCAAACATTTTAAAATGTATATTGCTGCAGTGGCATAGATAAACATAGGAAGGAAAAAAAGAACTATGATCGAAAGCACATAGAAAAATGTAAGAGCCAAAATGATTAAAGTGTTATAGATAAACAAAGGCAACTGATCATCGATCATATATAGAAAATCTCCCAATCACCTTCAGAAAAAGCGTGAAATTCACCAATAACAAAGTGAAATAAAACATTCAATATCAACCTTTTGTATTTTGAATAATATCAGCTATCTTTTTTTCTGTCGCAGTATGTTCTACTGTAGACCAGCAGCCTACAATCACCATCGCAAAAAAAGTTTCTTTTATTCCATTCATCTGTTTTCCTAACTTTCATATTCTAAGTCACAGGAGAACATGCTGTACATATATAAATTGAAGCTAAAAATGTAATTTTCCAATTATAATATAATATTACAGGGTATATAAGTTGGGATGGGGGCAGATCAGCAAAAGTAAAGAAGATGTGTTGTGACGGTGATTGGTGATTGTAGGCTGCTAGCCTTCCTACTTGGGCTGCCCTTCGCCTTTCTCTCCCTTCTCATGTCCATTGTCGGAGTTATCGTCTGGATCGTCGGGTGAGTTCACACACATAGAATTTACAATATTTTTTTCGACAACAAACTTGACAACGGAAGCGAAAGGAGCAAGAAGCATATGAAATCGACCATAGCAGTAATCAATACCAGGCGCTACTTTAACTTCACGAAGAAATTGGAGACTTCTCCGGGACCTATGAAGCAAACGAAGTCTTCCTAGCCGGCGAAGAAAGGCGAATCGCTAGCGTGCTAGAGCTCAATCGATAAGAAGAGCCGTCGGGCAGATGTGAACGAAGAAGAAACGACAGTGGTTGATCGAGAATAGGGGCACCGATTGCGATGATTGTGATGAAAGTCGTCAAACAAAGAGATTTAGAGTTTTCAGTTGGGGGAGTCAAAAGGGATTCATCCGTAGAGGAAAGTGAAAGAGAAAGGCGGATGTACAGCCACGATAGAGGGTGTGGGCCCTACTTTACAGAGTAAATTTTACAATTAAAAGGGAAAATGTGAGAGGAAGCTAAGTGGAAGTTTGGTAGAAGATTTGAAACACTGTTTTACTATATTACAAATATAGATAAGGGAAAAAGTATTAATGATACAAAAAATTTGATTAATATTACAATATGGTACAAAATCTTGAAAATGTTATATAATAGTACAAAATCTTGCAAACATTACATAATGGTAGAATATCATTGAAAAGTTAACATCAATAGTACAAATCGTTAATTATTTGTTGACATCATTAGCAATTATTGATGTGGCTGTTGACTTGAAAAATTGAATAACGGGACAGTAAAAATCTCGGGTAAAAAAGCATCAATGGTACAAAAAGATTATATTGTGTTGTTATTATATCTTGTTTGCAATTCCAAAGTTTCCAATGGTATATCATCACTAATATTGTCGCCACTATCATCGAAATAATATTTAGGGTCATAGTTATAAGATTCCTCATTAGAGTGATAATCATTCGTGATTTGTTGTTTTCGATCATATGCAAAATGTATATGACAGTAAACTAAAAACACTCAATCCAAGAAAAAACTTTCTAAAAATCAAGATTGGAACTTTCAAATCCTAATGATAAAAATAACACACAGTACTTAGTTCATGTCATCGAATGGGCTGAATACAATAATTTTAAACTTAAATATTGGGAGTACATTAATGCAGGAAACTCATCTCCCTCATATACGACCATGCGTCTTTGCGAATAGTCACCATGACGAGTTTAATCTCCCTACTCTCTGAGATGTGTTGAGATGACGAAGACTATTGTACACTCTATCGATGATGATCACGTCAAGAGAAATGGATGGACTCAATATTGTATTTGTAAGTAAAATATAAGAATAACAAATAATTGAAGATTTTGTACTATTCTATAACATTTTAAAAATTTTGTACCATATTTTAATACTAACCATACTTTTTGCACAGTTGGTGCTTTTTTCCCAAGGTTTTTATTGACATGTCATTCAATTGTCCAAGTTAGTGACCATGTTGGAGCCACGTAGGGGCCATGTCAGCAGTTACTAACAGCATTAATAGATAATTAACGATTCGTACTATCGATGTCAAAATTTCAAAGATTTTGTACCACTCACTTTGTAATATTTTAAAGATATTGTACTGCATTATAATATTAGCTAAATATTTTGTAACATTGATGCTTTTTCCCATATTGTTATGTCATTCTTTGTTTATATTTATGCTATTTATAACTTATTAGACTTTATTGGCATTTAATAGTTTTTTAAATTAATTTTATATGTTATTGATTAATTTTGGGTAATATCGGTTATGAATCTTTAAATTTTCTGACATTTTGACGAGGATTCTTATTTAGAAAAAGCATATGTTAACTTGCATGAGAAAATAAAAACATTTGTGAGAAGGATGAGAAAAATATCTGATTACCTAAGCCAATTGAGATCAATTCTTAATGAGTTCTAACTTATTAATTTCCTAAAATTAAAGTGATTAATTCATATCAGAATACAGAATTATATTTGTGATAGCCTACTACTAATATGCCTAAGTTGGATTCAAAAGACCATATAACTTGTCTTATAACTTGAGTTGGACCTAAACACTCTTTTTGCATATTCATTACTTAGATTGAGATAAGATACATATTAATATCACAACATATTTTGTTTTGAGCTGAACCATAAACCTAAATCAAATGTAATTATTCTGTTGAATTAGGCTAAGAATTTGGCCAAAATTATGTAAAATGCCTAAAGTCCTATGATATATTTGGGTTGGGCCATGAAGTCTGCTATAATGAAGTGATAATGTTACTTATGTAAATCTATATGTTGCTTAAATGTATGCATGAATATGTTTGATTATTTGATGTTGCTTCCATTATGAATTGAAAAGATAAGTTGAATTGCTTTCATTTTAGCTGATGGATGTTAATGTTTGAACTATGGATTGTCAACTTACTGAGCAATATAAGCTCACTCCTTTATTTTAACATTTCAGAGAAATAAAGTTGGAGTTTGAGGCTAAGAACTGTGGATAGCCGTAGAAGTGTTTTTGAAGTTATACTTTTGGATATAAGGTACATATAGTGG
Organism: Lagerstroemia fauriei; assembly: GCA_025802135.1. Lineage (NCBI taxonomy): Eukaryota > Viridiplantae > Streptophyta > Magnoliopsida > Myrtales > Lythraceae > Lagerstroemia > Lagerstroemia fauriei. Next base: position 10,112 of record JAOYND010237111.1, read on the forward strand.
CCAGGTCTTGTATTTCTTTTTTGGATAAAATTGCTTCAAGGATCTCACCATGTAATAGTGATGTAAAACATGAGTATGGACTTAATTGTAAGTCTTGTATATGTGTAAGCGCAAGCAAAAAAGTTATAATGATAACTAAGTTTCTTATGATATAGTTTGCTCTGAATGATCAAATGTAAGTTGTCTTAATCAGGTATCAGTGAATTAGAAGTGATTTGATGCAACTACGGTGTTTTAAATGAGTTACACGCTTCCGCAATCTTATTTGGTCGACCATGATTAGTCGTGGCCACGAATTAAGTCAAGGCATGATTCGGGTCGTGACAATATTATCTCTAAGGTAATTAACGTAGAATTATTACTCTCCATTGATACTCACTATTCGTTTTTTTTTCCTTTATCAATGAAAAAGATAGTAGCAATAGTGACGATCCAATAAACCCCGCTATGTAATGTCCTGGTTTTTTGATGAACTGAAAATGCAGTACTAATACTAGCTATATCAACGTAGCACTACCGAAGGCTATATGGTTCAAGAACTAAGGGTGGTAGAGTAATACTTAGATCTGAAATCTAAACGTTACTAAATCACATGAGAGTGAATTTTGAACTATTAGACCACAAAGGGTGGTGATACTCACTATTCGATAGCATATTAAGCAAAGAACTAAATTTCTACTATTTAGGCAAAGTTGTGATCGTACATTCAATTGTCTCGATGGGAGAAGTTGTACTAAAATCATTAACAAGTCTAATTTCGAACTACCATTTTATGGAGTTGAAACACGAAATCAAACTTTTGATTCCAGAAAAATTGGGGGCAGTGGGACCTTGATGCCGTTCATCACTTCCTCAATTTCATCCGAGCCAAAATTAGGGGAAATGGTGACCAGCTTCCAGCACTGACCACCACAAATTTGCTTAAATCAACTGATCCTATATGAAACTAGGGGTGGTGGTGGACGAGAATTGGGCAAAAATGCTACTCATTTGTAAGAAAAAATTTTAAAAATGCATTTTCAAGATACTCTTTTGGCACAAAACTAAAAGCACATGTTTAAAATGTTATATTTAAAATGATATTTATAAAAATAATTTAAAATTTACTATATTTTAAAAATTTATTGTCTGGTTGGTGGTCTTTTCACCCATTCTCGATGGCGGGCGGTATCTAGCTCTTACCACCCTAATTTCTTGTCAAATCAAAGTTCCAGACCGGCAATCCTGAGATCCGAAACAATGGGTGTTATTGAGACTTTGACATGAACACCACAGTATAATATTTTAGGAGTGTGCATGGGTATTGGGTAAAATCGGAACCAGTTAAAAGCTACTCCATATGGTAGGTTATGAATAGATATTAATGACATTCGTGTAGGGTTTTGGTAACAATTTAAGGAACTGGTTAGAATAAGTTACGGTTTCTATACCAACTATATGACATCCGGAACCGGAATCGGAATCGAAACCTATAATATATTCAGCCGGTGACAATTTTCTAGTTTCGAGTTTAAATCTCGTGTTGTTTATACTCTTAAATTCTTAACTTGATGAATTTCGTTTTTACATAACAAGTATCTATTTATTATATTCAAAATATCAATAGAATTCATAGATGAATAACAACTAATAATGAGAATGAGACATATTAAGAGTTTATATAAATTTAACTAATATTTACTAAATCTTATACCATTACAATAAACTAATGATAGCTAAATTAAAGTTATAAAAATTTATCATAAATTCGGTCGCTTAATTTTAAAATGCATGGATTATAGATATCTATTCGTAAAATTATCGTAATGAGAGGAGAAAAATGATAGGTTCCAACATGATACCCTGATTCTATAGTATAATATAGGTTCCCGATATGGTCCAATTCCTAATTTCACAGGGTAGGATCCAGATCTAAAAATTAGGAAATAGTTTTATAAAAGATATGTTCTGCATATCATAAAAAATATAGGACACCCAAATCCGGTGTCAAATAAAAATACCTTAGTTAAGTTCCTGTTATGAATATGCGAAGGTTTCTCCTTGTATTTGCCTGATGGAATCTCTTTTCTCTAGGCTCAATATAAAGAGTAGGAAGAAGTTTGACCTAAGAAGAGAGAAAGTCCAGTATCCCAGGGAATATCATGTAAACATTGATAGGTGACATTACAACCTAATAGAAATTAGCCATATCAGTATATTTATAAAAAAAAATTTAGACTATAAAATATAAATTAAAATATTTTAAAAAAATATAAACACCTTAAAATCTAAATAAAATCATAAAAATATAAGAAATCCAAAAAAACTTGTATTTTACAATGCTTGATATCATGTTTTTTCCACTGCGATTTGTATTAGAATTTTCAAAGGTTTCTTACCCTTTTTTTAAAGTTTCATTTAGGTTCTTTTGAGTTTTTTATTTTTAAAAAAATATTTAAATTTTTATTTTACTGCCTAAATTTTCTCTCTTATGTTACTAATGTATATTGGTTTATAACACTACCAAATAGTGCCGATGTGATATCCTTGTGACATACAACTCTTTCTCCTAAGATGAAAGTAAATGACAAGAATATATATATATATAGAGGACATGAGAAAAGGAAAGTTATATTTCTATTTGAACATAAGACAACAGCAGTATAGCAAAAGACTTGTCCAACTCTGCAGCAAATCGAAATGATCTGATCCCATCCCATGCATTCAATAGATTCACAAGTTCAAATAGCCGAACAAGTCATCAGTTTAAGCAATAGGACCTTGTATAATTTCTAAATAATATGCTCCCCTTTACTGTCTCAAACTAGCACAATCTCTCTTATTTCAAGGGAAGAAGAAATTCGGCCACGGCGCAACGCTCTGACCGGGACAGGGATATGGTGGAAGAGGATGAGGAAGAGGTGGTGGAGGAAGAGGCATCGCCATGCCATTGTTGTTGCTGCTGCTGTTGTTATTGTTATTATCACCGTTATTAAACCGGCTCAAGCCCAACAAGCCCTCGCTCGGCTTCAGCAACTCCATGAACCATGTCTGGTTATTATGCATGGCATCCAAAGCCACGGCTATGGCACTGTTGATCCTCTTCGCGGCCTCTTCATTCTGATCCCGGCCCTTGTCATTGTCTGTGTTGGTCCTGCCAGTATCCCATGTAGTGCTGCCGTGGTGGGTCTCGGATGCCTGGTGATTGTCGTCTTCTGGAGGTGGTGGTGGTGGTGGTGGGGGGCTTTGTTGCAGTGACTTCACCTTCTCGTCGATCTCCATGAGGGTCTTATCCACCATCCAGCCGAGGTCGTTC
>JAOYND010237209.1:0-13391 GCA_025802135.1 Lagerstroemia fauriei
TCTATTTTGAATACCCATTTGCAATTGATTGGATGTTTGCTTAGTGATAAATCCTATACAGCCCAAGTGCTGTTGTTAATGTAGTTCTTCTAGCAGAGCCTCTTGCCATTTTGGATATTGAGCAGCTTGACGAAAAGTCCTCCTCTTAATTATAGAATTTAGAGCAATCAAATATGCATATTGACGATTAGGACTATTATAAAAAGAAGGGTAAATTATATACAAAAGCACATAATTTGTTCATTTTCTCAAAAAAAAACCAAACATTTCAAATTTAAAAAATAAAATCATATAGTTTCATTATATACCCAAATTAAACCAAATTTTTCAAAATTTCAAACAAAAATCACATGATTTCCTTTTAATCTCAATATAAACAAAATATTTCATATCTTCAAATTAAAATAACATTATTTTATTTTACTATTGAATAGTGTAACTTGTTTAACTTGAAATTAAATACTTAGGGGACTAATATTTCATAATATATTTTTTGATATCAAAGTAAAAGTATATTAGGAAATTTCTTCAAATTTACATCATTTTTTATATATAAAGTTCTTTTCGTATTTTTTTCATAACTAATATTAATTTTAACTGAGGTGAAATTATTAACTTAATTTTAATTAAAATTTACTCTAATTTTATCGATTTATAGGTACATGATAAGAAAAGACCAAGTAAAATATATTGCATAAGCATATAATTTTACATTTTAATATATTAGTCTAACTTGTAAAAAATAAAATAATATGATTTTATTTTATAAATTTAAAAGTTCGGCTTATTTCGAGAATGAAAATAAATTTACATGATTTATTTTTTAAACTCAAATGTTTGGCTTAATTTGGGAATAAAATTAAACTATGCGATTTTATTTGTCAAATTTAAAACGTTTGGTTTTTTTTAAGAAAATGAGCAAATCACGAATTTTTATATGCAATTTACCCTAAAAAGAATAACTTGGATGGGACGTACCTAAGGATGTTGAAGAAGTGGGTGAGGGAAGGGGAGATGACGAGCAGTGTGCCTGATATAAATCATTGAGACGAGCTGGTGGTCTTTCAGCACGATCAGATTTTTATGTGTTGGATTAGCTTCTGATTTGGATGGCGCGAGTAGATTTTTATGTGTCGTATTGACGTGAACTATACCTAAGGCACACAATTTGTATTGTGTCATATTTAAATAACTTGTATTTAAATGTGTTTGAGTCAGAAATCTCTCTGACATTCATGTGACACATTTGATACAACGTGTCTAAACGAAATATGTCTGAATATATTTGTCTAAATTGGTTTGACTCACCTAACATGTTTAATTTAGTATTTCCAAATATGTATACGATTACATTTTTAAAATTTATGATACAAATTTAGAAATAAGCATATTCATAAATGACTAAAATGACAAGAAATAGGTTAAACATAATTTAACAACGTAAAAAGCTTAACCATGGATAAAAATAAAACATGCAATTGATATAATTAATATTTTACACTGGATAATGGTTATCAATAATTTTTAAGGTTATTAGTTTAAATGGGCACGAACTATAATCTATTTCTCACTTTTAGCATGACATTCATTTTTCTATTAAAATTAACAGGTCGACCCCTACATGTCATGTTAATGTCGAGTATGTGGCAAATGACGACTGATGTATAAGCCGCATCAAATGCTTTGAGTCCAAGATAGGAAGAAAAAGTTGATTTTTCCCATTAATCCTCCTTATTAGTTTTAAATCATTTAGAATATATTATTGTAATTTTATTATTTTCTTCATTTTTGTCCTGGTAGAAGAGCTATGGGTGTGGAAAAAATCTTACATGGTCTTATCTCACAATGAAGTGATGAGAAAGAGAACCGATTAAAATGTTTTGATTAGCAATAATTATAATAACTGCTCGGGTGATTAAGACTAATTTATTTATTTATTATATTTTGATTAATATTTTTTCACGTCACGTAATAAGATAAGATTACCTAAAAATGTCTCATAGGTGTGGCGTTAGCTGTTGCTCGGCATTTGGCAACATTGTTAACTATACTGATTTCACTGACACATCGGAATGTGACTATCTATATATTACTAAAAGACTATATGCTGACTTTTACTGTCCATAGATGCGTCACTTCAATGATCAACCATAATGATAAAGAAATGCTCAACTCCTCGTTTGATGATTAATTCTCATTGATTTATAGAAATTCAAAAAAAAATAAATGAACGAATTTTTGTTAAGGGCAATAAGGGAAAGGAAAATACATATGAATGATTAGATGAGTTTGTTTCATCAAAACCCGAAGTCACCACAAAAGTTCGACGCTTTGTGCCGCTGCCTTGCTTCATCTTGTTTCATTAGTGTTATGGGCCACAAGGAGTCTAATAATCCCGACCCATGGAAACAAATTTTCCAGGAAAAAAAAAAGGGAAAAGAGAAGAATTTCGAGGAATGTTTTTGTTCCAGGGCTAATTTTCTTGGCCCAAATTACCGAAGCACCCATTGGGCCAACTAATTTCTTTTCGTGGCTAATATACCATTTTGGTACGTATCAACTTGTATATACAATATATTAAACCCTAATTAGTTGAGTTTCCAGCAAGTTAGCTGCTCTGAGTAAAACTCACTTGAGAAAGGGGTTTGATATAGTTGGTACTGCCTTTAATCTAGAATTATGAGGTCCTGGATTCGATTCTTAGTAGTGAGACTCTCATATCCCTTTATTTCTGATTCCTTCTACACAACTTCCACTCCGTAAAATTACTATTATGTGGCAATGTCATTACACCTTTTTAAGCAGTAAAATGGTAATATATTCATATCTGCCGTAATCCCCAAAGTATAGATCACCGGACTATAACAAAATGCCCCTTTGACAGAGTGGATGGGCGGGCCACAAGATTTCTATCCCTAGGAATCCATTCAATATCTCAATACTCAAAAGTGGAAGTAAGAGCAATTAAATCCAAGAAAATAATATGAGACTCCCATGATGAATATAGCTGTTTAGATGCTATGAGAATAACTTAGCTACTGGGTGTTTGAGAGGAGCAGAATATTCCTCCATGCCTTCTTGATGGCCTTTTCTTGTGGATAGCAAGAACATTGAAGCTTCCGCTTGGTTGGGAGATGTGGCTTTGATTCTTTGGCTCCAATAGACGAACTACTATTACCCTTTTGGAATGCCACCCTCGCAACACACCCGTCCCTGCTGTTCCAAGCAACAGCAACTAAGATTGTTCAGCCGCCAAAATCATTGATAATGGGATGAGGATGACTTTTTTCTTGCACCTTTCATTCAGAGTTGTGATTGCATCAGGAGAATGTTTGTGAGTGATGATTGCATAATGCTCAAAATACATTTTATTTACACTATTCATCAATTCAAACAAGTCTGTTGGTATATCTGAACATATGACCTCATTTCTTTCATTCCAAGGTTATAATAAAGTATAATTCTTGGGTTGAGAGAAATGTCCGAATTTTTCTAAGGCATTCTATGTCTCTTACTTATGTCGTTGGTAATGTGGTTAGTGTCATCCAGTTGAAAATTTTGTGTTTACCTAGGCTTCAGAATAGAATTGGTTATTCAATTGTAGCTGGTCAATTGGGTCTTCTTGGTGCTCTATCTTGAGTGTACATTATATATTATTTGATCAATAAATATATTCATCACCTTTAAAAAAAAAAGTATAGTCCAAAAGTATGAGTTTATTCTTATCTTACTGCCCCAGTGGCAAATTCGGTGGGATACAGATAAATTAAATAATCTATAATATATTGATTACATGTATGTCTAGATCTTCTAATTAGATTGATGCCACAGTATTCTAGAATAACAGCATTCATTAAAAAGGTGAATATATATGCCTGATGGCGCTTAAGAATTAAATTCCACATCGATTAGATTTGATAATCAACTTGGGTTTATAAGAGAATTTAATACCACCACCTAATAGCACAGATTTTTAAGTGAAAATAGACTCAACCTCTTATAGGTCTAAGAGAAAATTTTATATGGTATCATAACGAGTTTTTATATTGGCTCACACTATGCCTGGCTCGAGTGTGGAGCTCATGATTAGTTAAGCCAAAGACTGAAAGGGAAATGCCCGACTAATGGCCAGTTTATGGAGTACAAGAAAAAATTCAGCTTGTATATTAGCTCGAAGATGGAAGAAAATGGACTGGCTAGTGGTGAGGTTAGTTGCTGAGGGCGGATGTTTAATGTCATAAAACACGTTACGATGTGAGAGTAGTTGTTAAGGGTTAAATCCATGGTTTTTAAAATAGGATCGAAGCGGGAACTGGTCAAGGTATAAGTTTATGGGTTCATGGGTTGAACCACGGGTTTGATGGGTCCAACTGTATATTAAAATAAAATTATTAATAATAAAATTTTAAAATAAATAATTAAATATTGCATTGAGATGGACTCATTTAATTTGATTTCAAAGTCTTAAAATTTACTTTAGCGGTTAAAATTTAAATTTTCTATTTTATTTTGTAAAATTAAATATTATAAAAAATATAAAATGGTTCTCTGGTGCCCTAAGTCAAAAACCCATCTCTTCCTTCTCTCGCCGTTCCCTCCCCAGCTCCTCTTTTAGTGGCCGACGGCAACGATGACAACCTACGACGACTCCTTTTCAGCCTCCGCCTCTGGCGTTCTCCGACATTCTCTTCCTCCTCATCTAGTAATGAAGACAATGAGCTCCCCCGACAACGATGATGATGGCCTCCTCCTTTAGATGCCAATTAGGAGGGTTGGACAAATTACTCGAGCATTTCGTCGTCGACGTCTTCAAGTCCATAGCTGTCATAGAGCCTCTTTCCTCCATTTGTTTTTGGCTTCACTGCTTCTTTCACTTTGAAATTGGGAGGAGAAGCGAATGACGATAGCTGCGAAATGTAGCTGTACTTTTGTTTTCGATTTTCATACACACCGATTGAACCGTGAGTTTTTACGGGTTCATTAAATTTTGCTTGAACCGGCCGGTTTATATGGAGCAAACCGGAGCTATAATGCAAATGTAATAGTTGTGTAGACCGAACCGTGCAGGGGGCCGACTTCCAGTTAAACAGATCCGACCGGTCGGCCCTGTCCAATTTAAACACTATGGTTAAATCCCAAGTAAATTGGGTTAGATAATAAACTGGAGTTTATAAAATGAATCGGTACCACCACCTAATAGTTTGTACTTTTATATAAAAACAGACTTATTCTCTTTTAGGTTCAAGAGAAAATTGTGTAGGCTTTAAAACAAGGGCATTCTTTACCATCTATATTTTCTCATGGGATACACTCTTGGGCCATTCTCCATATATTATGAAGTTTGAATATGTTAAGAATTTATTACCCATTAGATAGGCCGTAACTGTGATTTATTTTCTTGGGTCAGTTCTGAATAGAAAGTCCAATCTTGCGTTTGGTTGAAAATAAAGTCCAACGTTACTTTTTCGGAATGGGGTTGAATTCCCGGCCCGTGCAGAAATGCCATTGCTGATGATGATGTCTGGAACTTTTGCTCTGGACCGATTACTTGTGGCCCAGAATTTCTTAAACTAGATGAAATATTAGTACTACCCATGAATGTTTGAAGAATTACAAAGACAAAGCTGCACTTACTTTTTCACCATCGACACTCGCATCTGACTCTCTCCTGGTGAACAAAATAATATTTTTAATAATAAATCTTTATTAGAATTTGATCATAGTGTTATTTATTAAATTTTAGTTTATATATTTCACCTATGAAATTAATCGTAAATCTCAATTAAACTTATTTATCTTCACGAATATTTATATTATATTACTTATGAAATTCTATATGTAATTCTTGAATATATCATGTTCAATTCTATTATATAGTATCAACCTAAGTAAAATTTATTCCTCACCTATTGCATTACGTATTAATTCTTTTTCTAATAGATTATAATTCATCACCAATTCGATTCATCACTACCAAATATGCCACTAAAGTTTTTGTATTTTGTTCTAGAAAGTTGCTGTTCCTTTATTGAATCTTGTAGCTTGATGTCTTGGGTAGAAAGATTTAACAGAGCTTTGACCATTGCTATTTAGTGTCCAGACAGTTTCATCTTCTTCGTAATTTCAGGAATACGTAGATTTTAAGGATATTTGATACAATCTCTTCGTCAAATAGACTGTTTAAAATTGGAATATTCTAGTTCATTATTTGCGGGGTTCATAACGTCTTTTACTAGCACTAAGTTATTCATTTGATGTTGTCTCGAATTTTGGTTTTACTCTTTTGTTTTGATTATTACGTATCCATCAGTCCAACTAAACCCTTATGTTATTTCCATTACTTATTCTCTATTTATTGCTGAGCAGTTGCTTTACAAATTTCTAATTCTTTTCAAATCAAAGATTTTCTTTTTCTAATTTTTCCCCCTGATTACATCATACTGCCATATTTGAACCGAAATATCTTTACAATAATACTTATTTTATTAGTTGAAAGAAACCATGCTATTTTCGGTAGCATTACTTTTTTTAAATATTTAAACTTGCGAAACCCATATATTTTTTTTCAATAAGAAATGGGGCGAGGCCCAAGAAACCCATATCTTTTTTATTGGCAAATATCGATTCGTGTATTTCCCATTTTTATCTTTTCCCCCACTAGAAATCTAGGGTTGTTCTATTTATCTTCGTACATATCTTGTTTGTTATTTTAAAGGTGGCCACTTGGTAAATTGGGATCAAGTTTATGTCTGATTGAACTAGGTTAGTTCTATCAGCCCAAGAGAGATATTTTAACTTCCATTATGATAGTTTATTCTGAATTTCTCAACCAAGAATTGAAAAGATTTACTCTTTTTCTTTTTATTATGAGAGGGTTGTCTAGGCAATTTGTTTTTCTGTTCATTTTTTTTTTCAGTTTGAGGGTTGTATCTTTTATATTTCTTGTAGTTGACCCCTTGACGGATTGGGAAACAAGAATCCTAGATTCATCATAGCTAATTTCTTATCCACTCTAAATTTTTTTTAAAAAAAAATCAGGTGCAGTCTTGCAATTTCTAGCATCTGGATAGATGCGTTAATAAAAATCATTAAGTCATCTACTAAGTGGGTCACGATTCCAAGATAGTTTGAAATAATTATTGAATTTAAATTGTTCGACGATTTGAAATATTCTAGATAGTATTTCCATTGAGATGATGAATGTGTAAGATGAGTAGGTCTCACTATCTAAGTCCTCTAGTAGAGAAAAACGGTAGGAGATCCTTTAATGAGAACCGAGAAGATTGGTGTTGCCATACTTTGCATGATCCATTTGATAAAAATTGATGAGAAGCCTAAATTTTTGAGAACTTGTTCAATTAAGGGCTATTCCATTCTATCAAAAAATTTTGAAAAATCAATTTTAAGAGCTACCCACCCTTTCTTTGATCGGCTAAAACAGCATTCTCTCTTTCTTTATTGTATTAATTGTGCTTTGGTTCCTTCTAATAAGTTAGAGAGATAAAAAAAAATAGTATTTCTATCCCTTCTTTGAGCCAAGACTCTTAATTTTTGTTTCCATATGGGAAAAATGCACAGATGGTGCATTTCCTTTAGGAAATGTTTCATAATAGTATTTTTTTTTGTTACATTTCAGTACATTTTCTTTATAGAATATTTCATAATGGTACATTTTCTTTTTTTCATTATAGTTGAGTATATTTCCTTTCAAAATTGTTACAGTTTACTACAAAACTTCAAACTACTGTTAACACCGTCAATGCTGATGATGTGGCGATCTGATATGGACGCGAATTTAATATTGTACGAATGCTAAACAGCATTGACGGTGTTAACGGCAGTTTAACATTTTATATTAAACTATAACAATTTTGAAAGGAAATGTACTCAACTGTAACAAAAAAAAGGAAATGTACCATTATGAAACATTCTATAAAGAAAATGTACTGAAATATAATGAAAAAAAAAGAAATGTACAATTATGAAACATTTCCTAAAGGAAATGCACCATATATGTAAATTTCCCTTTCCATATTAAATCCATCCTGTTTAAATTATTCTTGAAGTTGTAGCTGTAAATTCCTTCCTAGTTTTATATTTTCTAACGTTGGGTCTTTTATTTGTAAAATTTCGATATTGTTTAAAATTTCCTTAATAACCTCGTCACAGTTTCTAAAATGTGTTTTATTCCATTCTTTAAGTGCTGATTTGTGCATTTGATTTTTTTTCTCTGAATTTTGATCCACTAATATTTACATTCCAAGCTTTTGTTATATAATTACTACCAAATTTTTTTAGATAATCTTCCCTCAGAATAATGTGGTAAGAAAACAATAATTAAGTTGCTCTGATTAGTAATAATTATTTGCTCATTTATCATAATTTGATTGGGATTCTTTCACAGCACCTGATGAGTTAAATCCTCTGTTAGTACAAGTTGGGTCCCTAGTCCACGCTTCAAAAAATCTGGATGGGTATGGCTTTTTATGTTTTTTTTTGTTTGAAGGTTTTTTATGTTGTTGTTTGAACAGATTAAGGATTATTGGACTGCGATCAAATTTGGAAGTAGGGATGACAAAATTGACCCGGACCCGCCGATCCGCCTAGCCCACCTCTATTTGGGGCGAGTCTGACCCAACCCATGCGACGGTCAGGGCGGGGTCTGGGTCTTGCTGCTAACCCGCCTCGTCCATATTTCTATATTATTATACTATATAATTATATATTTTAAAATTAATTTACTAGATTTATGAATACTTTTGCATTAATAAATTATATAATAATCATTATATTTTATCGAAATTATGTAAATTCTTAATTTTTTATATTTATTTAATTATACTATCATAAATATATAAATTTATATTATATTTTACATAAAATTAATTAATTTCCTCGACTCGTGTCCCGACCCTTTCACGCTAAGCAAGGCACAACCCCACCCATGAGGATGCAAGGCGGGTCCGGTATCCAAATACCCGGCCTGCCCGGCCCATTGCCTTCCCTATTTGGAAGCAGTGAGATGAATGGTGCTTGCATTTGAAAAAGGGATTTTCCATAAGTCATTAGAAATCACCCTATCGAGGCTCTATTTTATGAAATTCTTAGATGATCCAACCTCATCATGTAACCTAAGAAAATACCAATCAAGTTATGAATCTACGATAAACAAGTAAATTGGTGTTAATCATCCGAATATTCCTTTCATTATTACTAATTAGAACAATTTAATTGATTTTTCTCTTTATATCACGGTGAGATAGAACTGCTTAAGATCTTCTTCCTATCTTATGTGCACTAAACCTTCCCAATGATTTGTCCAGGTAAAATCATTCCTAGAACAACGAGAAATTCTTAGATGATCCTACCTCACCACACGCCTTGAGGAAATACCGATTAAATTGTGACAAACGAGCAAATTAGTATTAATCACCCGAGCAGTTACCTTAATTATTACCAAGGTCAATAGTTCTTGTGTTAAGCAAGAAATCTTCCAAAATATTCCTTCTATTACAACCATAAACACGTCCAGCATTCAGATTATTAACTAAATTAATGAGTTAAGTATCCCATATATAAGATTTTTCATGTTTACAAGGTGGTCCATAATCTCAAATAAGAAAAACCACATGCTTGGTAAGGATGAATGATTAATTGACATATGTATTAAGTTCTTATTAGAGAATAAAATGTTTACCTCAATGAAGTCATGACAAAAAATGATAATAAAATGTTTACCTCGATGAAGTCATGACAAAAAAAGGAAAAGTCTTGTCAGTTGCATTGAATCTCCACTTTTAACGATTAATATAACGTCGGATATATTTTTTCTGCACTTAGTTATTGTTATTTTATTTTAGATGTTTATTCTAGTTATAGTTTTATTATTACTACTACTACTACTATTATTATTATTCTAAATATATACCATCTAATATTTAAAAATTTATTAAATTTTAATTAATTCAAATTTGTAATAAGTTGATGAATGGATGAAAGTCAAGTAACCCTCAAGATAAATGGCCTCTTTCCATTAACAGCCAGCACTATATTTTTTAATTTTGGTTTTAGAAAATCAAATTTCCTTAAACAAATACACATTAGCCTGTCATCAAACTGTTATCAATCTTGAAACCTGCCCAATCTGCATCTGAGAACCACCCAATGCCATTGCAATATAATGTTCCTCAACTAGGCGCTCTCTTCAAATAGCACAAAATTTGTTTCAAAGGCTACCCAATAGTGAGCTGTTGGAGAAGATGTAAATTGGTTTGTAATACTAACAAAATAGGCAATATTATGATGAGTTACGGTAAGATTGTTCAGTTTTTTATTGTCTTTGATATTTCTCAAGTTACTCAAATAGTTCTCCATCTCTTGTGAGTTGTAAATTAGAGAGCGTTGGAGCACACGTACACCTCTTTATCTAAATTACCATTACCATGTAGAAAGACGTTATCAGCATCCATTTGGTGAATCTCCTATCCTTTAGCCCAAGTACAGTCAAAAGACAAGGGATAGTGAGATTTCACAATTACAATGAAAGCCTTGTGAAATCAATTCGCTAAATTTTAGTAAAACCCTTGGATATCAGTCGTGCCTTGCAACACTTAACTGCCCGTCAACACATTGCTTAATTCCAAACACCAATTTACAATCTACTGAGTGTTTTCTAGCAGGAAGTTTTTCAACTAATCACATGCTTTCATGCTCAAATTCTCAAATTTTGTTTGACCACAGCTGTTCATCTTTTGGGGATTTAAATGGTTTGTCTGTAAGTTGTAGATTATGTCGGAGCCAATCGCAACCAAGAATGATCAATGATGATCAGAAATAACAATATAAGATAAAATTTTCAATGGGACAATGCATAATTTATTATTTATATGTTATAGAGTGGCACACGTAATCATACAAACGTATTTAGACGATCGTCATTCGCGAATTGATTTTCTTTGCTAAACATTGATATTATTCTACTACTCTGCCTATATAATCTCAAGTAGTTGTGTGTAGTTGAGACCATTTGATTAGGTCCAGCCTCCCCATCACTTGTAATGTTGGTCTGTCCACTTTGCCTACCCAAAATTTATCGAGTTGTTGGGCAATTCAAACTGGGCCTTGACTACTCATACTCTCTGCAATCTAACTTGTTCTTTGTTAAATTGGACCTTTCTATACCCTTTCTTACCATATGATTATTCTATAAAAACACATTTGTGAAATCTTTCACCAAATTTGTCCTTTGTCGATTGTCAAACATGGGCATAACAAAATGCAAGCAGTTCGGTAGTTTACCAAATAAGATCTCATGAGAATTCTTACTTGATAAAACCCGAGTTAGTGTAAGATTTATCAAAAGATTGGCAGTACATGCATAAATCACCTGAAAGGTACTAAAAAAATGGCAAAGGTTAATAAGGCATCCTCTTCTCATCAAGTAAGCAAAGGGGGTGTGGACTGGAAAATAAACTGTCCACCTAAAACGAAGACTTTCTTGTGGCAAGCAATTTCAGGATCTCTTGCTGTATGAAGCTGTCTGTATAAGAAGAGGATGATTCGGTCAAGTTCATGCTAGTTTTGTAACCAAGAAGAAACAGTAGAGCATGCTTTACTACTATGTCCTTGGATTGTTTATGTTTGGTTTGATAGCCTAAATGTGAGAATTCAACACCAATCTGTGAGTTCCATTGACAGATGGTTGGAAGAGCTGCTACAGTTTGATGGCATCAGGAATTTTGATAGGAGTGAGATTTTGACTAAGGTAGCGTTTACACTTCGGCGTATTTGGAAAGGAAGAAATCGGGCCTTCTTTCAGCATGATCAGCCTCATGTGGTGCAGACCACGAGCAGTTTGAGATTTACATTAGCTGAATGGGCAAATGTATGTAAAAGGAAGCAGAATTTTTTGCAGCCCAGGCAATTGGGATTGGTGAATGTCAGGGCTACACAATGTATAAGACTCCTGCAAATTTTATTAAAGTCAATTGTGATGCTACGTATGAACCTTCTACCAAGGTTGCAGGCACCGGAGGTGTCTTCGGGATGATGAGGGACACTCTTGAGGAGGTTTTGGAAATGTGATCAATCAAGTGTGCAGTGGCAACTGAGGCGAAAGCACTAGTTTTGATCTATGGTTTACATGCTGCTCGGCAACAAGGATATAATAGGGTTATTGTTGAGACTGATGCTGAGAATGTGTTTAATGCTTTCACCTCTGCAAGAGAGCGTGTTGACTGGAAGTTGAAGCCTTTTGTGTAGGAACTGAGGAAGCTTAAAAACTGTGTTGCAGATCTGAGAATTAGTCTTGTTAGGAGACAAGCCAATAGTTGTGCTGATTTGATTGCACATTGGTATAGAAAAGGGATGGTTCCTTGTGGTTGGGTGTTTTCACCACCATCCTCTCTAATAGAATTACTGAATTCACCTGCTAAGTTTGATAAACTATACATATGTTTTCAGGTATGCAAGTATGGGGTATTAAGTGGTTGCAAACTTGTGATAGGTCTTGATAGTTGCTTTCTTAAATGTTATTACGGAGGTACATTATTAGCTTCCGTAAGTCAAGATGGGAACCAAGCTTTCTATGTTATTGCTTATGTTATAGTAGAGCAAGAGACGAAAGACACATGGACTTTGTTTTCAACAAGACTTTTTGAGGGCATTGGATATCCTCATGACCGTGGATGGGAATTCATCTCTGACATGCAAAAGGTAATGCTTTATTCTTATTTGATGATATTGATTATTTAATGTGCTTTATGCTTTGGTCATCTAACAATTTCTTATTCTATTTTATTTTCTTTTCTACATATTGCTAGGGACTTTTACCAGCTATGCAAGAGCTCAGCCCAGGTACTAAACATAGGTTTTGTGTTAAACATTTAGAAGCAAATGTTTGGAAGTAGTGGAGAAGTGCTGAACTGAGATTGAAGCATTTGAATGTGTGCAGAGGCAAGGACAATGCATGAGTTTAACAAGCACTATCAAGAGCTCAAAACAATGAATGAATCAACTTGGAATTATTTGAATAGATTTCCTCCACAAACTTTGACTAGGATTGCATTTAGTACTTCAACCAAGAATCAGCGTTTGCTCAACAACATGTGTGAGCAATTCAATGCTACTATTGTGAAATTTAGGGAGAGCCAATCATCACAATGTTGGAAGACATAAGGAGTTACATGATGACAAAGATGAATAACTCGAGGAAACAATTGGAAAGATACAATGGGCCAATAACTCCTACTGCACAGAGTAAGTTTGAAAGGGCCAAGAAAGATAGTAACAATTGGACTCCAATGTGGGTGGGAGATCCTGATGGCTCAGTCTTTCAAGTGCAGCACATAATGAGGAATGAGAAATATGTAGTGAACTTGAAGGAGTTCAAT